>WHYT01017296.1:629510-697084 GCA_009806455.1 Tetrax tetrax
CACCACCTGCAATACAACATCTTGCTGCAGTACTTTGGTATTTTTATCTCTGCACAGATAGAGCAATCCTTGAATGTATAATGAATACATAGGAGGGTGGGGAATCTGTACAGGGTGGTTTTCTATCTGCTTTTTTTTCTTGTTCTTCAACAACGTGGTTGTCCAGGTTACAAAAATAAATAAAATGTCTGTCCTGTAATTCTTACCCAAAGTTGAAATCGTATACAGTTCTCTTATTTGGTTTTTAAGGACTATTTAGATGGAGGAAACAATGTATAGACAACATGGTAGGCAACACTCATTAGTGAGAAATTTCACAATCTTAGATTATGTATTAAAATGGCTGTATAACTTTTTATAACTTCTTTTATCTAACCTCATAATGCTTTATACAGTTATGTAATACAGACAAATTAGGACAAAAATTTCTGACATTTTGAGGGGGGACTTGGTTTGTTGTTTTATTTTTTTTGGAGTTTTGTTCTGTTTTTTTTAAGGATGGCATAAGGTCACTATACAACATATCATGTAAAATCTTTCAGTCAGTAGCAATGAGAGAAAATTTAGGATGTACATAGGACAGATAAATAATTTTTTTTAATGGAATTTTAAACCTGCCATAAAAAAAGACACATAAAATTATACAAAAGCTATTGTTACTCGTTTTTAGTAAAGTACTTAGTGCAAGGCCATATGATTTGTTATAGTTGCACAAATAAACCAATCAAATTATCTGTTTTTTCATGGCAATTATGTTCATTTAAAGACTTTTTAAAAGAGCTTTAGAATTGCAGAGAATTGTTTACAGTTTGTAAACAAGACTGCATTCTACTACCAAGGAGGAGTTCTAAACTAAATGTAGTCAAAAGCAAGAGGCATTTAAGAGGTAGAATAAGACTGGTAGAGATAGAGAAGTCCATGTACATCAAGGTTAGATATTATACTTAGGAGATAGGTACTGGAATATTTCAAATTGCTGAGAAGGTACTTATGGAACAGAACTCTATATAATACATCTATATAATTTTTTAAGCTAATATATATGAATAAATCTGAAAACAGTATTAAGAAAAGTTCTATTCTGAAAAAAACAACTATCAAATAATATCAGAAATCTGAAGTGAGGACAGAGAATTGGGGAGTGGGGAAGGAAATGAAAAAGTATCAGAAAGAAGAAAAATAAATGCTTAAGGCAGAAAATACACTCTATATCAAGTCACTCAAAAAGGAAAAATGCAATTCCTCATACATGATGTAATGAAGGAGAAGAGCTAGTGCCACAGAAGGATTGCCAGCTCCTCTGGAAGAGAATGGACTGAAGAATTAGGGAGCGCATATGTTGAAATCACTAGGTGAGAGCATCTTACTTTATCGTTCACCTACAAGAAATGAGATTCTATTCCAGTTACTTTTCTTTTTCAGCAATTAAACAAAGAAACAAAAGCCATCTTTCAACTTTAACTTCTACCCACCAAGGAGAAAAAGTAAAAATTGGCAAAGTACATACGCTTTTGCAGTTAAAATAAATTGCAGCTTGACTTAATGTGAAGCCATCAAGGAGATTTATAATTACTCTTCCTATTTAAACCATAATGTTTTTCCAGTCTAAGGAACATTGCGCCCTCAAACATTCTACACCTTTTTTTTTCCCAACAGCATACAGTCTCATTACAGATAACAGTCTCATTACTGTGTATGACTATTGTGAATATAAAAGAAAGCTTCCAGATTGCAGATCCAATCCTTTTGCAATTTATGCAACAGTCAGCATTCTAAGTACTGGTTTTAAAGCTTGCAAGGCGGCATACAATCACAGTAGAGACAGACTTACTCATCTATCCTACATAGATGTGGAAATTATTTCCTCAGTTGTGTGTACCTTAACTAGCTGTCAGTCCAGCAGCAATTCTTTTCTTCGGTTTTCTTCATTACATCATTTCTCATCAGTCATTACTTTAGCCCTAGACAGTCAGCACAGAATCACCTACTCTTCTACAATATTTGAACTAATCAACACTTTACGCAAGTATCTTTCATTAAAAGCATGCATACTGTTACCAAAAATGACTTTATTTCAGGCACAAGACTACTACAGAGGTGCCATTCATATCAACAAAGTAACACACCCACCTGCATTTGCCTCAATTGTTCCTGAACTGACGTGAATTCAAATGTTCTGGTAATTAGTTTACTGTTAAATGAGATGAAATAATAATGTTAATCCTGCACGCACCTTGTTTTCATTCAAGTTCCTAAGCCTTTGGAAACAGATGCTGTATTATCCAGACTCCAAGACTGTTCTTTTTTGACAGCACTGCTACTACATAGGAAGTTACATCAAGAACAATCATTCATCAATACATACTAGTAAGTTATATTTGATGATGTTTTATTTAAAAAAATGAACAAAAACAGCCCCATAACACTAAAAATCCACACCAAAAATAAACCACCCCACATAGGCAAATTTTACACACAAGCTGTCATCAAATCTTCTTTTTCAAACTGCAGACAGTAAGCATGATTTTCCACATCTTATAAATATGGAATCAGACATACATTAGAACTGATTAGCACAAGGTCAATCAACAGGCCAGGGGCAAAACCAGTACTATAGGTTTTCTGTAGGCATCTGAAGCAGAAGGAGTATTATTTAATTCAATGTAATGATTGCACCAACTAGCCAGCAAAATATATTGACATTTCAACTAGTAACTAAGATGTGAAACTATCTTCTCTGCCATATTAAAGAATTGTCCTGTAACACTGAAAACTTTGCTTTAAGAGAGTGAAGTTCAAGCAATGCAAGTCATGGTATAGTCTGCCTGGATTTGTTGTCCTTCTAGTTACACTACTAAGGCACAGGTTTTTAGGAGACTCTTGAAAGGAAGATATCAAATAGGCACAGAGGATTTGTGTGAAGAATGCGTATTTTGTACTTTTCAAGACACTATTTTTTAGGTTGTGCATTTTACTGAAGATTCTTGAGAAGAGCTGAGTTTGCAGTTGGTTTTGTCTGACAAATTATGTTCAGAATAATTAGAGTTTTCAGTTATGCGACTCATATATATTTATAAACCAAGATAAATAAACAGCATGCAATCAGATAAATATGGCTATACATGAATAATTCTATACACTAACATCTGAATTATTCCAATACTTAAGTATAGGTCCCATATGTATAATGTCATTTTGTACCATCCTTTTCCAGAAATAATTCCCCAGACATCCTGTAATGCTGAGGAAGTTCTATTGAATAAACATGTCTTTACATTAATAACCTGTTTAAGGTGGGCCGGACAGGATTAGTGCCAAGCTACGAGTGTAGTTGAACTCTATTCCTATTACGCTAAGGCTGTACAGAATAAAGGATTTCAGCAGAGCAAATGTCAAATTTTAAAAATAAACCATTAAAATTTTAATCATCTAGGAAGCAAAATAGAAAAGTCAGAATTCTATCATTACTAATACTTAGTTTAATTTCAGATGCCTTTCCTGAATTGAAATTTACATTTCTTAGCATGTAAGTCCCTACATTTCTTAGCATGTAAGTCCCTCTTGCTTTTAGTTCTTGGCAAAAGTTTTGAAATCATATGGTACTTATGCATTTCAAAAATAACAAGCTTGACCTTCTAAATGCGGCCTACATATTTTTAATATGAAAATTATTAATTTAATAGATTTGTCAAAAATAATCACCAAAATATAGATATTGAATGAACTTCATACAAATGCATTCTCCAATGGTATTAAACTACAGGGGAAAAAAAAAAAACACCTTCTTCATTCTGCTTCTTTGCTCCCAATGCATTCCATTCCTCTGTCTTACTACTTTTACACGTCCTTGTTCTCACCTTTAGCACTTTTTAAACCAGACTGCAGTAGCTTCCTGATAACTGATTCCTCCCTGCAATTTGGGTTATTAGAAAAACGCTGTAAACTTGCTTCCTTTGCTATGACAGAAGATTTCTATTTCATTTTAGAGAGAATCCCGTCTCTCCCCCCACCCACACCTTCCTGAACATGCCATCCAAGGTACAACTAAGCATACGGGCTGTTTCTAGGGAAATAACCACCTTCTCTTTCCAATAACATTCACAACATGCAAGATACGCCAGTAGAGCCTGATGTATTTATTCTCCCTTTTAAAGGTTCAAACATCATAACTTAATGAAAAGATAATTTTAAGAACAGCACTTATATTTGCATAACCTTCTCCGATTCTTATGTATTAAAGTGTTATGAAGCCATTACTCATTTTATTTCAGAATATTTTTCTCTAGCTGACCAGATTCTCACAGCAGCATTACAATTACATCTCTTAAAGACAGAGGAAAAAAGCAATGGCTATAAACAAGTGGGAGCACAGAGAAACACAGAATGAAAAAGTATACATAGAAGAAATTTCCATAGTAATTGCAATTCAGACAGAAATAATCAGCTACCCATAAAAGGATAAAGAAAATGGTTTGATTCCCAATTGAACTGCATTTGACATTTGTGAATTTGACTCTGTAAGGGGTCTTATCAGTTGGATCTCACTTGGAAGAAAAGGTCAGTCTGAAGGATCTAGACCAAAACAAAATAGTGCAGAACTGTAGTTACGTGGAAAATGGCTAACAAGAAATTACCATCAGGGTAGAAAAAAAAAAAAGTATAAGGGAAAGAAGAATAAGTTTGCAAATTGAAAATTACTGTCTTAATATCCGCGTAGCATATCACTTCACATTCAAAGCATAGGAATAATTAATTCTCTGACAAGAAAGGTTCAATTTTACTTGCCAGCATAATGCCATATGGAGGTTTATTACAAACTACAGATACCAAATATCAACAGCAGAAATAAGAGAGGTTCTAACAATTCTGTAGTTTTTCAAGATTTTTACAGGAAACTATTCATGTTTTCAGTAGTGAAAGAAGTTTTATTTTAAAAGTGTGCTAAAACTAATGCTTTGTAACTCTCAGAGCTATCTATGTACTTTGCTTTACTTCCATATGCATATGCTAGTGCTGTTCTTCATCACCTGATCCGCTCCATATGTTAAACACTCTACAAAGTTCCTCCTAATAAAATTAAAAAAAAAAAAAAAAAAAAAATAAAGTTTAGAAATTTAAGGAAAGAGGCAGTATTTCTATGCCCATTTTACAAAGAAAAGTTAGGCAAAGATTCCTCCATCCGGGGGGTGAGGGGCAAATCCTGCTTGTGATTTTAACTTTCAGTTTGAGGCTTCTGGCATCCTGCATGAAATCCTACCATTACCACAAATGCTGGATTTGTGTATGTGACATTACAATTCAAGTTAATATCATGCTTAATGGCTTTATTGAATTTTGGCCACTAAGATTATGTGGCCTAAGCAGACCACCAAGAAAGCTATCACAGACCTAGGACAAGAAGTCAGATATATCTGAATGTCAGCCTGATGCTTTGATTTCAGTAGGAAAATGAAAATCTGAGTTGGCCAACAGAAATCCTTCTGTTTTCTTTCATATTCTTCTTCTTCCTCTCCCCTCAATGTTTTTCATGGAAAGTTTAGGGGGGAAGTCAGAACTCATCTCTGCTTCTACTGTGAAATTGCGTTGCGGTTGGTAATGACAGGTGGAAGTCTGAAGCATGAAGTGAGTACTCAGATTATTTTTTTTTTTGTACCATGCCATCTATAATACAACCGTTCTTGTACTTTGTTGAAGAAATGGCACAAGATATTGTAAAAGACATGATGTACGTAGGGGGTAATAAATCTGTTGGATGCAGATAGTCAATGGCTGCAAGTCATAACATAAAGCTTTACTCTTAGCCTCCTACCAGTTTTCATTATCAGTGAAAATTTCTATTAATGTAATACGATAGCATCATGTACAAACAGCTCGGCAGTCATACATTTTGCACAGCTGTCATAAAATGATAGTCATTTAGCTTCAAGGTAAAGCTGAAGTTTGAATATTACTGCTTTTCATCTTTGAAGCTTTGTCACTTTAGAAGATAATTATCTAATTTTGTGACCAATGATGTGTTCCGAACACATCAAATTTTAATACCCGTAGTATGTAGATCCCTTTTTTGTGTCTTGAAAACTAGCGACTTAGCTTGACACAAAATCTTGGGAGCATATTGAATAGCCAGACATTAAAATATTACCTAGAGGAACAATAGGAACACTATATGCTGTGGCCCTGACCAAAGTTTTCAGAATGCCTTCCAAATAGCATTTTCACAGTGCTTTTATCTAACAGACTAGAGATACTATGCATAATTTTGACTCTTGCTTTTTAGGAAAGCAAGTCATATCCTCTTTTGTGTATAAAAGAATGAAGCAGCTCCTTGACAGCTACTGTAGAAGAATTTAAAGTAAAAATAGATAAGACATAAAAACTACCAGCTGACAAATTATTTCTGTACAACACTAAGTTCACTTAAGATACTGTGGCTGATAAAGACAATAAAAGAAAATGGCTAGTGAAGCAACTTGGAGTTAAATGGTTTGGTTTAAGCCCTAGATTACAAGGGAAATTCTTGTGTTAGCACGACAAATTAAAAAAAAAAAACCAAAAAAAAACCAAAACCAAAAAAAACCAACTAAAAAAAAAACCACCACACAAAAAAAAACAACCAACCCTTCTCCAATTTCTGCAATCAACTTAGTGGAAATTACTCTTAAGACTTAGTAATTATGAGAACAGATACATACTCCTATTGCAAGAACAGTCTCATCTGTGGAAAAAAAAGTCCACTTGAATATTAAACAGCAGAAAGTTCCATTTAAGAGCCTGCAATGTTAGTGAAAATTATTTTAAAAGAAAGGGTTAGAAAATAAAGCGTTGCAACTTGATGAAGCAACGAAAACATGATATAATATGCCTGGGGCCTAAGAGAGGTCTGCCATAACAAATTATCATTCCTTTCAACACCTACAAGGAGTTTATGGATAAGATGAACCAAGGCTATTTATGGTATTGCACAGTAGAAGTGATAGACAGTAGTCATTAATTGAAATGGGAGATTCCAGCTTCAGTAACTTTTCACCCTGAGTCGAGCATTGGAACAAAAGAGGTTGTGGTATCTCTCTGTCCTTGAAGGTTCTCAAGATCAGACTCAAGAGAAATCTGCTCTCATTTTAGCATTGATTTCGCTTTGAGCGGGAAGTTGAGTTAAAAAACTTTAAAAATCTTCTTCCAGAATGAAATATTCTATGATTACAGGAATTTTTAAAAACAGAGTTCCATAGTGGAAGAGAGGAAGATTGTTGTACAAGAAGGGGAGACTAGGGGTTTTCCAGAACCAGTTTTGCTGAGTCTTTAGTGCCAAACACAAGTCTCAGTACAATTAGAATTTTTAAATTCAGTATCAATGTATTCAGAAGAACATTAAGCAGAGATCTACTCAACTTGCATATTACAGAGGAACAGTGTTAACATGATATATAATCTGCCAACTGCACAAACTTCAAGGAAGCCTATTGTCCTGGTTCTGGCTAAGATAGAATTAACAACTCCACCTTTTGAGTGCAGCAAAGGAAAACATTTAATGAGGTTATTAGAATCTCAAAAGTAATTTCCACCCTTGCCTAAAAACTAAGACCAAAGCTTCAATAAGGAAACTACTGTCAGTCATACATATAAGCAAGCTACCTAATGAAACAATCAACAGGATTCACATATTAAGCCCTGATACACTGAATGAATAATACACACATACTTCTCACTTTATATTTACAATTTTATAAACTAGATTATGTCATCATGTGATTTGTTTTGTTAATGGACCCAAGAAAATTTTTTCTTGCATTTTTTACTTCCTTGGGCGCTTTTGAAGGATAAATAGCAATAGCTTTAAGTTCATCCTGTACTGCAAACTGAGTTATATGCAAAATATTTGGCAGCAGTCTCAGAAGACACCATTTCTCTCTAGAGCATCTGCCCATTGTAAAACAGAAAGATGCAAATATAAGATAAATAAGGTGGTTCAGAAAGAGAACAGGGAGAGAGAGACAATGACAACAATAAAACAGCATGTCAAATTAAGGAAGGCAATAGCAAAACACAGGAGCAGAAGTAAGTGCTCTGATAAAGAGAATGCCTTCTAATATTTTAGAAATTGTTTGGGTTACCTTAAAGAAATGTATTGGTTTAACTCTTCATGGTCCTCTTTCAAGAATCTCGATAGACAGAACAATCGGCTAGAAACAACCACCTGTCAAACACCTTTCTCATTAAGAGTCATTGCCAGAACCTATATGCCTTGATTACTCTACCAAGAGGACTCAACAAGCTCTACCTAAAAAAAAGCAAAAATTCAGCGTAACTAGTGCTTAGAAAAAACTCTTCATAAGAGTATGAAAAGTTAACACACTTTACTGAATATTGACAATTGCTGATAGCAAAGCACTAGAATGTGTCAAGTACACAAGGAATAAACCAGCTCACATCTAATCAACCATTTCCTTCTCTCTCATTGGTACAACATATTGTCTTACAACCCTAGGGAAGCTCTATTACCTACGTACTTTGTAGTTACATCTAACACAAAAACATAATGGGATATCTTGAAAAGATAACTGTTGAAATCTTACCATGTGGGTTTCTGGACTTCAAGTCAAATAGATGAAGAACTGCTCACAAGTTTAGTCTGTTCTATTTAATATATTTATTCTTCTCTAGTAAAAAGCCATATATTTCAATAAGACCTTGTGAATGTATGCTTCTAAACGGGAAGGGTAAAAAAAAATTTTGCAAGCCTTGAGTCAACCTGGCCAATCTGTACAGCAATAACGACTGTGTTTTATGATCTGTTTCTGCTCTAAAAGTTGAAGGACTCCCCAGCTGTATCTTAAGGAGATAAAGGCACAAAGCTTCACAGTGCATAGATATAGACATCAAAAGAATAATTACTTTCATTGCTTATGGTCCAAAATTTAAAAAATACTCCAAACGAAAGGATTATGTAGCTCACCTTCTTAGCATAAGGCGGTTCAATGAGATCTACATAATGACAGGTAACCTGTTCTGAAAAGCCATCCTGCAAGAGTTTCACACCTTTCTAGTGTTTTCTCTCAGTTAAAAAAAAAAGACATGTTTTTGATAGTAGAGAAAACAAATTCTTGTGTTTAAAGACCAGTTCTTGTTCATAGACAAGGAATATAGAGAATGCATTTTTCTTCTTTCTTCTTCCTGGTTTTCTGCATGTGAAGACTGTTGCCATATTTCCTTTCAAGTTTTCACTAGTTTTATTCAGGCCCATGACACTAAATCACTGTCTACTGAAATAGACCTAATTATTCCTCTCTTCCCTCACCCCTGCCCTATTTATGTCTCTTCACATGTTCTTCCCCAGTTCAAAGGGAAATACACTTTCTTTTTAATTTTCTTTTCTTTTTTTTTTTTTTTGCTCCCTCCAGTTTTCCAGCTTATTTGAAGGTTATCGTCTCTTTCACACAGCATACCTGTCTGCATCAGACATCTGAAGGTTATTCTGGAGTTCAGGACTGGTTGTCCCCCTCTGTCCATATGACACGAGAATGTTAACTTTAAGGGTTTCTACAGTTTAGAACATTTCTAGTCTCATAAATATGGATTTGAGATACACTTTATCATACATGAGGCTCCCAGCCAATTCTCAGCTCTTCACAGAGACTAAAGATAGCCGCATCAGCCATTTTACTAGAAAATATGGCAGAAATTCGGAGCAGGTTGAGTGTGTCAGATCAGATGCATCTTTAAGGCTAAAACATTCCTTAACCCCTCAGTATATTCACAATAGCCACAGATACAATCAGCAGGAACACCTGAAACTTGTGACCTCCTCTGCTGACTACTTCTGTAAATCAGTGTTTTGCCACACCTATGATGGGTGGAGTCAACAAGCGGAAAAAAAAAAAAGGATCAATAGAGAGAGGAGAGAGAATAACCTTTGCATGTAATAAGTGCAAAAGGAATCAGTGTGGAAAGCAACACAAAAGAAAACTCATTTGTGCTCCTAGCAAACGGGAAACCTCAAGCATAATAGGAAGCTAGTGCAAGAGTTCAGCATCTCTGAGGGCATCTAAGATTACAAATGTCTACTTACATAAACTAGTCTAGGAGCAGAAGCAACACTTCTGCCCATCTCTGTCTCCAAAACGCTTGCTAAGGTCATCTGCTTTCTCAGAGGGCTTTGAAAGAGTCTTCTGGCAAAAAAAAAGGCATCTGTCCTGTGTTAGGGATTTGAACCTCGTGCATTAAATTAGAATAATATTCCTTTACAAAGCATATTAAGTATTTCTGTCTTCCACTACAGCAATCATCTTCGCCTCCTCAACTGCCATCTTCTTCCTGAAAATTGCCTGGCAGTGGGTGTTGCTCGGGCATTCCTATTTTGAAGATATATTTAAAACACACACTCCTCACCAACAGGCTTGTCAAGGATTTGAATCCAGATAGTTTCAAACATACAGTTATGCACCTAACACTAATTTCACTATAAATTCAAATCTGTTTCTCCCTTCATTCTCAAAAAGCAGCATTGATGAAATGGCCTTCTTTTACCCTAGCTAAACAAATTATTTTCTTCTTGTAACTTGACTTGTATCTACTGTTAACTCAAGTCTAACTCATAAGCAATCCCAGATACTCTAGCTATTTCTAAGACCCTGCTAAAGGCTGCATGAAGCCAACTCTTCAGCAGCTTAATTCCTGTGCTCTGTATTCTACTGTCTACTATTTTCTTCACAGATTAAATTCAATACACTTGTTGTAACATCTGTACATTTTACATGAACAAGTCTGTCTGTCTTGACTGATCACAATCTCCTCACATCTTGTAATACCATCCTTAGAAACAGTGTAATAATCAGCTATAAGATGGATAACTCCATCTGTAAAGTTCTAGGAGATCTGAGGGCAGGATATTTTCAGGAAGTACCTGTTCCTGGAATTCATCACCTCTGGAAAGGCTTCCAAAACCCCAACAAAACAAAAAAAAAAACCCACCAAAAAAACCACCAAATCCAAAAGCACCTTTTTGCACAGACCTTCTTTTTAAATACAAATCTTGCAAGGATTTTGTCATTCACTTGAAAAAAGTACTTAAGCTTTACAAATGAATTGGGCAGATGCTAAATAGGCTCACAAAAACATCCATGCAATTTTGCAAAAA
This sequence comes from Tetrax tetrax, assembly GCA_009806455.1. NCBI lineage: Eukaryota > Metazoa > Chordata > Aves > Otidiformes > Otididae > Tetrax > Tetrax tetrax. The sequence goes on from WHYT01017296.1 coordinate 640,645, forward strand.
CATTATACATAAAAAAAAGAAAGTGGAACTTCATGACAACATATTAATCAAAGTATTTCATGAAGACCTTTCATTGAAGCTTCTACAGTAACCTAAAATACACTCTATCCTATCAATATATAATCTGTCTTGTATAGTCTGTAACCACTTATTATCAGCAACAAAAAGCTGTACCCTACAGAACAATAATGACATTTGAAAGTGTAGAGTATTGATTAGCAGTTGCTCAAAAGTGAATCACGACTACAACGCAGCATCTATTCATGGCTCTACGTACCTTCACTGTCAAGATAATTTGCATGGAGACTGGCTCTTTTAACCTTGAAATGTAAGCATTTTCCAATACAGGATGTAAAAACAAACAACCATAAATGCATTAAGCAAGGGAATTAGCATTCATTTCCTTTCGAGATCTGACATTTTCCAGTTGAATTGTCCACTCAATAATTTCCATATTAAAATACATTATTGAAAGTGTAATGCATATATCAAACTTACTGGAGCCATCTCATATTTTTATTAAATCTTAACAAAAGAACGTATATATTTTCAACAATACAAGAGGATCATGCTGTGCTTGCAAAACCCAGAAAGACAAAGAAAATACTGCAAAATACAAAGTACTGACGGCAGAAGAGCATGAACTCACTGGGGCTTAAAACAGGGCTTTCCTTATATTTAAAAAAAAAAAACAAAAAAAACCAAAACCACACAGTGATTGATATTCAGGCTGATTTAGACGACATTTTAAAAACATTACTAACACCAAGAAATTATTACTCCTAGCATAACATTCAAACAGGAGATGAGAGTAAGATCCTAGATCATTCAAGATGCACTTCCAACTTCACTGAAGGCAAAGGAAATTTTCCAATACCTTCAGATAAGGCAGAACTTCTTTACAAGAAAGAAGGAAAAATTATTCCCCGTTGTTAAGAAAAAGAGACCACACTATTGGAAGTTTGATAACACTGTGATATTTTCCTCTACAGATCAATATGTTATTCCACATAGTGCATTAGTAGCATACGAATGTGTATGATTATTTTTTTGCTTGAACAAAAATTAAAATACATATCCAAAAGAATTTACTTTTATGTCTGCAGATAACAACATTAAATACTTCATCAAACACACTGAAATACTCCATAACTAGTTTGTCATGGAGAATAACCTTGTGATTTACATAGCCCAAAAATCTGTAAGAATTAAAGGGGATGGGGGTTCAAACTCTGCAAGTTCCAAAACATCATTTGCATTAATCATCAGAATTAGAGTGATTTAAGATTCTCAGATGCATATTTCTTTTATTTTCTAATGCTTGATTTTAATTCAGTGCTAGGAGACACTTTTTACATAATCTAGACTTCAGGAGTTTAAATTATAAGGAATTAACTCTGAATAGAGAGCTTCTGATAAGCTCTATTTGCCTGGCTGGTAGTTTGTTGAGTTTGGGTTTTGGAGTGGTTTTTTTTTGTTGGTTGTCTGTGTTTTTCACTGGGGTGTTGGGTTTTAGCAGGGGGTGGTGGTATTGGTTTGGGGTTGGTTGGTAGGGGTTTTTTTTATATCATAGTCATAAGTCTACAGTTTTTTGAAAATTTTTCTCCCATTTTAGATAGAAAAAAAATCAGCATTTATCTTGCCATTTTAAAATTGCTCAGCTGGCAAAAGTTTAAACTGGTATCCAAGAAGCCAATCCACATCTACACCATTAAACTGCACATTTCAATCTTACTGACCCTTGCTTCAAAGCAGTAGTTACGGTGTCTCGAGCAAAGAAGCAGCCGCCTACAAAGACCAAAACCAACATAAGGCTGAATAAAAGAAAAGCAATTAATGTCAAGATGATTGGACTAAACTTTGCAAAGAATTTAAGTCACTATTATACGATTTAAAACTAAAGATAGATGTACTGCATGAATCACATACACCAGCTGAATGCTAATTGATCTAAATCACCCTGTAATATTAGTTTTGCTCTGGCATTTCCATAGTTGTAGGAAACTAAGATACAGCACCAAATCTAGTTGGTAAGACAAAATTCTGAACCTTGAAAAACAGGGATGTTATACCAATTCAAAAAGCCTGCTTTGAGAAAACACAATGATTTGAGGACTCCTAACACAATGGAGAATCTGTTGAAAGGAGTAGGCAGATGCAGACTACAGACTGCTTGAAACCAAGGCAGCCAGTGCTTACATAACAGCGACGACGTCGTTAGACGACTTACATAAGAAAATCTAAGATAGCCTTAAACAAGCTTGTCTTCACTAAAAAGCCTTTATGGCAGAACCGATAAATTAAGTTTCTTTTCAATTGGAAACTGCTCCTACATTAGCAATAAAATAGTATCAGCTATTCAGGACCAAATCAAGAATTATCAGAGCTCTGAATATATATATAGGGGAAAAAAAAAAAAAAAAAAAAAAAAAAGAAAAACCCACAAAAGTAGTCTCTCCAAAAGGAATCTCAGAAAGCACAGGATACTACACTGATATTAGAAGTTTTACTAAAAAACAGTAGTTATAAATAACAGTGCAGTGTAATAGCAATTATTTTTAACATTCACAAAAGGCACATTCCTTCCTTTTTTTTGCTTTCATTTTATTACTACTACTATTTTGCAACAGCATGGAACTGAAAACATACTATTATCATGGACACTATAATGTGAACAGTAGCATTCCCCGAAGTCTGTTCCTCCAAAATTCCAGTTGTAGCAGGTGAAGTGAATAATATTTTCCTGGCATCTAACCCTCGCTTTGCATCTTATACTTAAATTCTGGCTTTGTCAGCAGGCTACGCTCTTGCAATTACCACAGAACCAACTAAACATAATCAGAGTCTTTAAAAAAAAAAAATGTTTAAAGTGTCAAGATTCAAGTAAGACAGATGCCTTTTCAACATCTAAGGAAAAAAAAAAAAAAGCACCTAAGAGAATTAAAATTTCAATCAATTCTTAGGCCTCAGCAATATTTGCTCACTAGGTGAAGAGTATGCATGTCTCTATGGCACCAAGCAGCTTCTTGTATGCTGCCAAATCTATGTGACAACTGTAACACCTCCACAAATCAGATAACTTAGGAATAAGATTGTCCTGTTTGCTTCTTATGTTTTTTTGAACACTGAATCATCTTCCTTCACTTTGAAAGCAAGTGGTAGAACACTGAACTGCTACATTTTTAAGTGCTAATTTTGCTTATATGCTCATAATCATTTCTGAAATTATTTACTAAACTATTAGTGTTATTTTCCGATCTATTCACAGTGTCTGTATTTCATCTAAAGTCAATTTGGGGAAAAATCATATCCCATATACTCTTAGGAGACATTAACAACATACTTGGATAAGATTATCATAATGCAATAAAATAATAAAATATTCAGTACAGGTAAGGTAAGCAATGTTTTATCTAAAAAAAAATAAAAAAAAAAGTTTCAAGAAGTGTCCAAAATATTCTTAGGCATCTTTTTGAAACTCAGGAGTACAGCAATGCTGGTTACTCATTTGATGTTCACAGTACAGCAATGACAGCAATTGTAATAACTGAATCAATATTCATAGTTATAACCTGGCAAAATTTTGCTTTACTGAGTATCTTGCATAACTTCATTTGCTCAATGAAATTTCAGTACAGGTCAAATGACTCTTAATGTGTGAAACACTTGGGCAGTCGAGTGTCAATCATGGCTTGATTTCAAACGCCTTCCTTTGAAAGTAGTGCTCACTATATACGCTAACAAAATGAATCAAGTAACCTTTACATCAATTTTTCATTTAGCAAGTCTTTATTAAACTAAATGGCACTACAAAGCAGCTGGTAATTGAGAAATCTATATTGCCCAGATACATAATTATACGCACGTTTTGTATCTTCATTTAACGATGCTTAATTCATAATCAGAAAATGCAGATTCCTCCAGTAACATTAGAAGTCGCACTGCTGCTAAAAGTGGAATCTTGACTTTAAAAAGACATTCTCTTGGATCACCCAAAGTAAATACCAAATGGATTCTTGGTGCCTGGCTAGCAGGGAGGGAGGGAAAGGTGCTTGCATTTAGACCCTACTGTGCTATCCCTGCCTTAATTATTATGACAACTTCTGCCACTGACTTTACATGTTGAAAATACTTGCAATTCTTGAAGTTTGGTATGTTTTTATTCACACAAGCTTACAGAAGAAATATGCTTCATAACAATATAAAAAAATAAACGTTAAAGCCATCTGTCATCCAGCCTCATTTGCCACGATCAACAGCAAGAAATAGCAAGCTTAAAAGGACAGAAACACTTGGAATTTTAAATAAAAAGCACCAGAGGTTTCCTAAAACTACTGTAACCAAAAGGGAAAAAGAAAAAATGAAGAAAAAAAAAAAAAAGAGAACGTGACAGAGGAATAACAATGCTCTAAATACCTGTCAAGTCTGTGCTTTGTCTTTCCTCTTTCATTTTATAATGAAATATCATTTTTAAAAAAGCAAGAAACAAAACCAAAATAGCTTGGAATTAACACACACACTGTCCATCTTCAAAAAGAGGAGCACAGATTTGTCAGTGAAACAGAAAGGATGCTGATGAAAAGGTGAAATGAATAGCTTCCAATTACCTACAATTATAATAACCAATAGGAAGAAATCCTGCTACTTCAGGGGGAAAAAAACATATTACAGAAGGGATGACAGCAGTATCTACTATGAAGATGAGAAGAATGACTAAAGATCTCATACTGATTCTTTGTGGATTTTAGCACAATGGCAAAATACAGTATATTCTGTCTTTTTCTAGTAAATGTTGGACTATCTGTATTTGGTAGATTTAATTTTTAAAGCCATTTTAAAATCCATGTAAAAAATGGCTGTGTATGGAACAGTTCCAAAGTTAAAGGTACCTGTTTGGCCCAACAAAAATATTAAATAATTTTAAAAATACCTGATTAGATACTAATCAAAACTGAAAGGTCCATCTGTTTTATACATTTAAAGACTTCATACAAAAATATGATGATTTAAGACTACAAAGACTTTAAAAAACCTAAGCTAGAAGTATAATAAATACTGAATGTCCAGATTTTCAGATTAAAATAAAAGTTTGCCCAATATTTTGAAGTTAAGACATTTAATGGCCTTGAAAGGTATTAAGAGACCTCAAATATTTTTGTTCTTAATAGCTCTGTGTTTTAGGTTAGTGAACTTCATGTTTTGCAGTCCTGGGTATACAACACTGGAAAGGCAGATACTGCTAAGGAACTCATGCCTTTAGTAATCATTAAGTCAGCTGCTTTCATTTTACATGGATAGCATAAGCTTTTTATTTGAACTGCTACATGTACTGTCCATTACGCTATTTCACACATATACAAGCCTTTCAGAATAAGCCCCACAAGGTAAAGACAATTTCCTTCATAATCAGACCAAAAAAAAAAAAATTAACATGTTACTCAAACTAAAAATCACATCAAAAAACCCACAGAAATTTAACATAGGGGTTGAATGAGTATCTCTGTAGTCAGTGAATGTCTGAGTGTGTTTTTCCATTTCCAAACTGCATTTTGAGAATCACATTAAATGCCGCGAAGTCATAGTCTTAAAATCTTTAACATATTCCTCTTAGTCTCTCATTATATTTTTTCCAGCAAGTGCTATAAAAATAGTCTACAGTACTGAGCTTTACTATAGGTTGCATATTTAAATCAGAGTAGACACAGTCCTTGATATATACCTAATACTCAAATCCGCTTTCTCAATACCCTCTGCCCCAATTATGTGGACTTATACCAATTTCTCAAGTTTTTGCAATACTTCACTAGCTTATTACCCAGCTGTGCAGCTGAGCAAGAAGATAACCACATTCACTCCTCTTATCTGTAATGATGTAATACATCCCAGCACTGGGTTGAGATGATTGGGGGAATAATGGGATTGTAAAAACTGCAGAAATGACAAACAACAGTGCAGCCGCCTTCTCCTGATACAGTGAATTGCATACATAGAGCACAGGGTGAAAATAATACAATATGTACTAATTCTGCTCCCTGAATGAAGTTAATATTTTTCGTAAGAAACAGCTGTTTCTACACAGAAACATCATAATGACAATGCAGCAACCAGATTAAATACCCGCAATCTAGGCTGAAGCCTAGACTTCAAGAAATAAAAAGTGTTAGAGTTTACTTTCTAATGATAACAAAAAATCATCCAAAAAGAAAAATACCAGTTTAATCAAGGACTCTTTAGATAGTGCAGTGTAATGCAAAGAGTCATCGGGGACTAGTATGTACTACAAAAATAGATCTTGGACGAAAGCACATACAGCACTGCTTTCCTATTCATTTAAAAAATTAAATCTGCCTCCATTTTCTCTGATAAAACCTTCCTTATTACAACTGAAGAGATCCTTACCTTCTGGAGGAGCTGGGAACCTGAGTACTTGGCTGCAATAGATTTGATCTCCCCACCAAATGCTGAGGCCCAGAGCTTTACACTGTGAAGAAAAAAAAAAATGAGAGACAGGAAGAAATGTAATACACATGTCATAGCAAGCAACACAGACTGTAACAGCTTCGCCTGCACTCAGAAGGAGCCTAGCAATTTTGCATTAAAGAGCTCACTAAGGAACCTAAGCACAGCAAAAGATAGCAAAGCTGTTCAAGTACAGGCACAAACTAGATGCTGTGCTAAGCAAGGTAAGGCCTCTGATATGAAACAACCCAAGCTGCACTGTTTACATTTAAAAAATCAACTTGTGCACAAACATGCTTTGGCACAAGAGAACACATATCCACTGAAAGGAGTGAAGCAAATAAAATAGCAGAAGTAAAGCAGATAAAATAGCAGAACAGTTCTGAACAATGAATTCTCACATGAGAAGGAGTTAACATGACAGCATCAACTTTGGTAAATACAAACACTTAAGACTGTGGCCACATACTCCACCAACACATGCTCCTGCAATAAAATTAAAGTAGTGCTGAGCACATTAGAGACTACCACTTTAAACACAGCTAACAGAGGAGCAAAGGTGCCTTGAACAGTCAAACAACCACAATACAAAAAGATAAGAACTTGAGCAATCAAGTTCTCATCCTTCAACATGGTCCTGAGAGCAATAATGAAAGCACTTACACAGACAAGGGGATCTGCTGCTCCGATTCAACCACATCCACTAAGGCTGTGTTAAAAGCTGTCCAGAAGATAAAGAAAAGCCCCCCAAAAGCCCGCAGAAGATTAAAATTCTCTAGCATTGTGCCTCTCTGTGCCTGGAAAGATTTGGGGAAATTCAAGTAAAGCTGAATTCAGCAGCAGTGGTGTTTTGCTTCTAAAGCCTCTTTCCCCACCCCTACCCCCTCCACTAGAACAACACTGGAAGAAATCACAGCTCCATCCTCATCCCTCCAAAGAATGACCCTTCTCTGTGTAATGGAACGAGAGGACCAGAAGCGAAGCTCTAATGACTTGAAAACTATTGTGTCCCTGGTAACAGCAAAGCGTTTTCCAGCACTACTGCAGCCACTTGCCCGTAGTTCTTTACAACTCCGCAGTCAGCAGTGTGCTGGAGTTACTTCAGTGACCTACTGCTGCTCCAAAGTGCCCTTAGCAGCAAGAAAGCAGACTATTGATTCCAACTGGGAAGGCTGTCTTCTTGCAATTACTGCTCACTTTGCAAATGGAAAGCTGCCTAGAGTTCTCCTTTCCGTCGCCGGTAACCTCCAGCCTTCATCCCAGATGAAGCCAGCCAACGCACTGGTTCGGCGGAGCAGGAGCAGCAGCCTTTTAACGGGATAGCGCGGAAACAGAGAGGCAGGCACAGGAGGAGCTGGACCAGAGGGAGGGTGCCTCTGGATGGCAAAAGCAGAGAAAGTCTGGAGGAGCTGAAAGTCTAGTTGAGCCCTTCCAGGAAGGCGAGAAGAGAGCGCTGCACATTGCCGGGGGCTGAGCTAGGCAGGGCTCGGCGGGGCTGGCGGGGGCGGGGGGGCCGTGCACACCCACCGGAGACCCGGCCAATTCAGGCAGGGCAGCGCTGCGTGAGAAGCATCTGTCACGCAGCCCGGAGAGCCAAGGGATGGAGGGAGCTCAGCCCGCGGCGCCCAGAGCCGCCGAGCCGCAGCGCGGAGGGCGCAGCCGGCCGGGGGGAGGGAGGAGCGGCCCCCGGCGGGGCTGCATCGCCGCGGAGCGGGAGGCAGCGGGTACCGGAGCGAGCCCCGGGCGGAGGTCGGGCTGGCACATCCACCCGAGTCACACACTGCACGTCCTTGTGCATAAAGGCACGTTTGCGGCTTCCTCCCACGCCTGAGCGCTGCAGCCAGTCGCTATCCGAGCGACCGGGACAGGCAAAGGCTTATGAAAGAGAAGAAATGCAGCCTAAGTAAATCAATGCGGGCTAACCGACTGAAGCCTACGAATAAATTATTAATTTGTGCTCATAGAAGAATCCCCTTGATGTAGCAAACATAGGATTACAAGCTCCTCCACGGAGAGAGCAGCGTGGGGAGCAGGCGGGATCGGTCCAGGTATTTTTGTTGTTGCTGCTGCATTTTAAGATTTTCCCTCCCTTCTTTTGCTTTTATTCTTCTCCCTCTGCTTGTTTCTCACCTTCTTCTCCACTAAATGCGCAGACTTAAAATAGCAATTGAACTTCATTGTAAATAAGTGTGGTAGGACCTGGAGACAATCTGAGCACGGGCTGAGTCATCCTCGCATCATGCAATACAGCCCCAGTACCCGCTCCAGAATTCCAGTTTCTTCCTTCTGTAGTTAGAATTAACACCCCACGATACTCGCTGTGCCCTTGTATACTGTTCTTGTCTTGTTTAACATTTTCTGTCTTGAAGCTAGATATGCAGTACCTGTATTTTTTTTCCACATTAACATTTCTAAGAGCACTGAACAGTTTGCTTTAAATATCAAAACCCCTATTCAACACCTGGCTGATAAAAGCTTTCTGCTTTCTCAGAAGAAACTAGAAGTTTAAAGACAGAAATGTCACCTTAGGGAAACTGTACACGGCAACTTTCATCCCCCACCGGCCATCCGCACCAGGAGCAGTAAATAGATCTTATTTGTGTCTGTACTCTTACCTTCATATGAAGGCAATAACAAAAGTTTTGTTAAAAGGGACACTTATTTTGTGTAATAACCAGCCATTTTCAAAGTGCTATTATCTGTGCTGCTACTGTGGATTTTCTAAGCAGTGTTTTAAATATGCTGCCATGTCACCAGGTGTTCAGCCTACCTACAGGCAGAAATATAAAAATGCACATGGCTGACTAACCGTATATAATGAATTATGTGCCCCTTTGAATATATTACATCTTTTCAAAACTAGGAAGGAAACAGGAATGGTGGACTGCCTCAGTATTTGTGCTGTTTAGCTTTTTTACATGCTAAACAGTTTCAAGAAGGAAATTCAAAAGGCTAATTTGTGGAACTCAAACTTCATTCTTACACTGACACAGATCCTTATCACCAGCATACTGATGACAAGTAACAGCTAGCTTCATTCTTCAAATAATTACTGGAAGCCCTAGAAACTTTCTGAAAGCACATACAACGTAACTGTGTTCAACAGGCCTGAGAAATTTAACATATATTGAAATCGTCATTAATTATTGGCAAGAAAAGATGAAGTCATTTATCAAATCTTGACCTTATTTATATTTATTATTCATTTAATACTATATCAGATCTACAATTTATGCATTTGGCATGTATAACTGTACACTCACATTTGTTTAATATACAAATCCTATTTTTCCTATTGCTTATCTTGGAAAAAAAAAAAAATAAATTTACACTTGACAGTATAAGCATGGCCAGCTCCTTTTGTGTTAAAAATACATTTGTATGCATTATACCATAGAGTGCGTTCAGCATCTTTCATTAACACACACTGGTTATGTTCATGCAGTTCCTCCTGATGATTCAGTGAACAGAAAGCAAATCTATACTGTAACAGTGGTTTAACACATACAACTGGAAACCACTGGAAGTGACACCACTTTCTGTCAAGAAGAGGACTGCTACTGTGTCCTGGCCTGACTACTACTGACTATTCCTGGCATGCAGATCACTGCAGTCAAGATACCAGGTTCAAAACTAATGTTACCATTTCGCCCACATTGTCCTCACGAGGAGGATGCAGAAACTTTCACTAAGTTGGTTTGCATAAGGATCAAGGAAAATAAATAGAAAAAAGAAGCAGTAAGTTCTGCTGAAAGGTTCAGGTCCTTTATATTGGGGATATAGCAGTGTGCTTCTTGATTTGGGACAGCCTTGTGATGTCCTGGAGCAAAGCCAGAAGAAAGCTAACTTTCAAAGCAGCACAGCAATGAATTTGTATTTAGGAAGTAACGTGGCATTTCTAACGCGTCCTTACGCTGTTATAGATAACTGCCATTCTGGAAGAATCTTAAAGTGCTGGTCCCACTAGAAAAATGCATGTACAGATAACTGATCAGGGAAGGAAAATATTTATGCACTTTGCAAATTTACATTCTAAAACCAAAGTGCATCATAGCAGTAAGCACAGGTACGTTACATGACAGTGGTCTCAAAAGCATAGCTCCCCATACAAGAGTACTAAGTTTGATTGCCCTGCCCCCATCCTCCCATGTTTAAAGGATAAAAATGGCATCTAATCTCCTGCTGTGTCTTTGATGATCAAGTACAATAGTGCATTTTAGTACCTCACAGAAAATGAAAGAAATTTTTTTCCCCATAAAAGCAGAAATGAAATTTGGACATGTGAATCATCAAGTGTTGTAATAGAAAATCACAGGCACAGTCACAGAAAGTTGATGAATCCCCAAAGCTTGTGCAGTGGACCACGCTCAGGAAAATAACCAAGGGATTGGCGGAAAAACAAAACAAAAAAAAGAGCCAAAAACAACACCCCCCCCAAAAAAAAAAAAAAAACCCAACATTAAAAAAACCCCAAACAAACAAAAAGAATAACCACCAGGTCAAGGGCAAAGTGTAACATGAGATTTGACACAAAGGATTAAGCAGAGAACACGGACTAAGGAAAAGTCCTGATACATAAATACACAGTAACTTTACCTGACAAATCAATCCCTTTGTTCTCTTCTCCATCTACCTCCAGATATATTTACACTTCTAAAAAGTGTGTAGGAATGGGGTCTTGCATTATCAGAGCATACTTTGAGGTCTTCTGATTAGACACTTATTGAGTCCTAATAAAAATCAAGCGAGAAGCATAGAGAGAGGAGAACATATGGTGCAGGGGAGAAGAGGAGGAAATTATACCATTAACACAAATGTTTATTGTATTTGTTTTTTCAGACGCTTATCTACAATGAGTTCTAAACAGAGAGGAATAAATGCAGAAGGCTAAAGTTCTAAAAAAGCCTTGTTGAAGATGCAAGCCTCAGCCACTGGAATTTGAAGGAAAAAAAAAAAAATACAAACCACCACCAAAAGAGGAAATACATCAGCTTATCTATATTCTACATATATTAGAAGATTCAGATTCTGCAAAAATAGACAAGTTCTAATTACACTGCAAGATGTGGTGTTAATACTTGCTTTGTAACATATTCCTCAACAGTTCTAAATACTGAGATTATAATCCTCAAATGTGTTCTCCACAGTGCTTTTATTTTTGTAGTTGGTTCAAGAGATTAAAATGTCCCTTCCCCTCCTTTTCTCTTCTCTGAAATATTTCTCTTAAAAAGTGATCCCTTAAATAAAGGCAGTGGGAGGGAGGAAAAAAAGGGAGGAAGTGAAGGGATATAGCCACCTCATGCAATAAACAATTTAATGTAGTGTCCTGTACTGAAAATGCTTCCAGCCTTTAAGAACTATATCCAGCTTTTCCCTTGCTTCTCCACAAGCATAATGTTTCACATACATTTACACATGGAAAATGAAAACAGAAGTAGTAGAGGGATAACAAAAGTCATCTTAGCTTCACAAAGCACTTGGAGATCGTCAGATGAAAGGCAAAATCTGGACATTCAGGATTTATTATTTGGAAACAACCCAATTGTGGAAGGATTCATCAAGTAGTGTTTGCATGCTGTGAGAACACAGGCTTACTTGTTTTAAGTGAGCTGTACATCTGAGAAAGAGCAAGAGACTGCACATTAGATGTATTCTGTAGGGACTTAACATATGTACATGTATTCTTCAAATTTTATGAAGGTCCCATGTGTATAAATCTAAGTGTTTCATTGGTACGGGAATGCCTAGTTATTGACCAATTCCAATCCACTTACAACAAAGATTGAGGTCAAGTAACATTACTCACTCTATTAAATGAACGCTATTTCACATAATAGGCACGAATTAGTGACTTGTAGAAATAAAAATACTGCAAAAATTCAAAACCATGTCAGTATTTTGTATGCAACTTTGTAATGCTATCATCTTGTTTGTGTACACTGTTCAGGTCAAACACTAACATTTCAGTTTATGAGAATATCAAGGGTATACACAAGCTATATTTACATATACTCAAAATCAGTTACATGAGAATACAATCTCTAAAGATTAAAAAAAATATATACTCAGAATTAATACTTTGCAAGTACAGCATTTCAGGTTACTGCCACATTATCTTTAGCAAGTACAGCATTTCAGGTTACTGCCACATTATCTTTAGCACACTTCAACACCAAATAAACCTCACAGTTTGCCATAAACCCCCAAGGAACGCATGGTTAATTTAGCTTCTACAAAGCCTATGTTCAGCTGGCTTTAGCATCTCCACAAGGAGTTAAAATGTAAAAGAGCAAAGCATTATCACATCCCAGCCTATGAGAGCTCACACTGCATGGTAAGCTAGAATGCTTTAGCTAATGATGTTTATAGCTAACCAAATCCAATTTCAGCAGTCCACTGTAGCTCTAGTCTGTTAGTGCCATTTTACATAAGCTTCATTTATTTTGCATTTTCAACTATGAAGACAAAGTCCGCATTTGGTTTCTTTTGAGTGTCATGCTAGGAAATGAACTCTTCTCTAAGCAAATAAATTACCTTTTTACTCCCAAGGCTAGCACTAGGTTGTAAATGTTAATACTTTCAATGCATTCAAAATACTTGAAAACCAAAGACAGGACTTAAAAATGAGAAACTGTAATTGAGAGCTCTAACATAATGGATAGAACACTATGGAAACAAACCAACCTGGCATTCTTTCTCTGATGATACAAATGAAGACTAAAGGTCACAAGATATTTAAGTGCAAATCTATTACTGTCGACACACTAGAATGAAACCCCTAGTCATATCTATAACAGCCTGTGAACATTCACCCAAACCTTGCAAATTCCTCAGAGCCACTTCAAGGCACCCTTGTTGAACCTCAAAATACAGACTTCAAAAGTTAGGAAAAGCATTAGTTTTACTTCAGATCTTGGCAGGATTAGTGACGCATAAACACTGGGTCCAAAAATGATGCATTTGATGGGGGAGAAAAAGGCGAAGTGGCACTGAGCAGGCTCTTTCAAGACAGAGCTCCTTTTGCATCGACAGATGAAGCGTTGTCTATTGACCCATTGTCATCAGTGCGGTTAAGTTTCTAACCACTCAGCTGAAAGCAACCTGCAAACTTTAGACTATCTTCTAACTATTTTTAAAATACTATCCTTAATGCAAATTTGAAAATACAACATAGCTTTTGATCCAAGAAACAGTGCTACGTCAAGTAATCAGGTACTTCGGAGGCTGATGATTCTGTCACTGTCCAATTAATTCCTACATCATAACTATGAATTCTGAGGTGGAAATGTGATGTTTCTGAAATCTTGAATATCAGATCAATAAACTAGTAGTTCAGTCACCACAGTGCTGCTTATGAAATGTTATAGAAAATTAATTTTGTGTAATTCTGTGGCAGCAGTCGTTAACTGTGATCTACTTCTGCTCTATCACTTTGGTGAGTCTTGTTTATTTATTGTGAACATTGACTGATCTGGAAGATCAAAGTTATTTCCAAAGGCTATTGGAAATAGCATATATTAATAAGTACATTATGGTAATGACTTCCAGTAACTTGTTACATTGAAAAAATACACATCAGCATAAGAAAGAGTCCTGAAGAGTGAGGATATTACTGTCTTAAATATCTGAACACAACTACAGACTACGATCACCAAGAATTACCAAAAAGTAACAGGTTTCGATAAGACTAAAGCAATACAAGGAAGTACTAAATACATTTCTTAACTTTTCAGAGTTTAAAATTGATTTATTTAACTTCAAAAAGAATGCAAGAAATTCACTAATTGTATTAAGGTCACAACAGGAACCTGATAAAACCTATTTAAGACTTGCTGCTTTATGCAAATCAAGTTTTGCTTCTTCAGCAGTTACTGTTGTTTTGGGAAGAACCAAATTTAAGACTGCGGTTTTTTTCCACCAACGCAAGTGGCTACTTGTTCTAGTGAACATGAGTTGAAACCTTGCTGCTTGTAAGCAGATGAAACCATCTATTATTAGGGCAGTCCTACAATGCCATATATCAGTGGAAAAAGTGGACTTGGGCATAATGAGTAATTCTGGCATCACACAGAATAATACTGTATCACAGCAAAAATACAAGTCTCTTACTCTGGGGTTTCAAATTATGACTTGTGTCCAGTGGCCCAGTTCTACTTCTATTTTAATAATATAGCTTGACATTACATATCATGGAAAGCTCAGGCTTCACCTGCTGAAGAAGAGCAGATTTATTAGGCTGTTGTGGAGTTTTTTAAATACATTAAAGCATGATTGTGCTTAAAAGATGCAAAGTAAAAGCAGAATTGATACCCATAAATATATTAACAAGTACTACGTAAAATATTTGCCAGAGCACGCACTTCCATTTTACAGGCTGTTAATCCATCATAGTCTCACTAACATTGCAAGAGATATAGTCAGACTGCTATGCTCATTACTTTTTAATGTACCACTCCATTTTAAACAATAAGACTAACAAGTTCAGACCATAATATAGCCATCCTTCCTAAGACTGTAGGGTGGGGAATAAACTAGAAAAAACCACAACACACCACCACCCACAAATACCAGTTTACCCTATGATTCTACTTATAAGCAACCAATATTAGATATAGTGTAGAAAATACAGAAAAAATAAGCAAAATTCTGAGCCCAACTTGTAATTATTGGGTGCTATTCCACTCCAAAGTTTGGGTTACTTTTTTTGTGTGTGTGTCATGGAAGCACTTTGCTTCATCTTCAATTTGTTAATGTAATGGGAACTAACACTCTAAATTTAGATAATGGATTCAATATGATATTTGATCAAAGGCCAATAACATCACCCCTTAACCCAAAGGTGATGTTTTGTTGATCAATAATACATGCCATTTATTAAGGATCTCTCAAATAAGCATCAAAAAAAACTTTGTGCAGTTCTCAGTCCTCCATCCCTTAGACATTATTAGAAATAACTGTCTCCATTTTAATGGAGAATAAACTTCTTAATTTTCCCCAAAGTGTTATTTTTTAAATCAGCTGAAGGCTGCTGGAAAAAAAAAAAGCAACAGGACATCTTGTTTAAGAAAGATACCAGACCACTTGAGCTTCTTCTGAGCATTATGTAACCTGATACAAAATTTGGTACTTGAAAACTAAGGCTTCCTGTTTTTCCTCCAATACATTTATCCCCCCCCCCATCTTTTTCTCCTGCAAACCCATTGCTACATGTCTCTACTTTCAGTTCTCACATTTGTCTATTGCAAGTCCCACTTTTCTAAGCAACAGAACAGTATTGGCCATTTTATCACAAAAGCACATAAAATTCCCCAAACAGTTTTCTGACTTCTTTGATCCCTAAATTGAATACTCCCATCCTTCTTTAGAAATGTAGTAAAGGCTATTTCATCCCACATCTCCTTCCAACTCATACAGGCTGCTGCCTGTAGTCTTACTGCTGGAGAAGAGAAAGACTTCTAAATCAGTCTATGCTCAATTCTCTCTAAAATTACCATAATCCAAAGCGCAGAAGCTGCTCAGCCTCCAGAACAGGAGGTGTCAAAAATTCATCAAGAGCCTTCCTTAGAAGATGCTCATGTGACACTTGCCTAGTAATCAAGTGTTAAAGCTGCAAGCTCATACGAGTACTTATTACCATCCATCACTGATCGAGACCACCGACCCACTCATCGGGGCACTGCTAATTCACTCTGGTTTTATTTCTCACCAGGAAGTCTCCACCTGAGATGTCATCGACTTATACTGTTGAAAATTTCCCTCCCAAGCAGCTCTTCTAGGAAACTCCTTACTCCAAACTTTAAGATTCAAAGGAAGATTCTTCTTAATTGTCAAAAGAAAGCAATGCTGTGAGCTTTTTATTAAGGAAAATAATTAATAATTATCACTGCAAGACTTCAATAGCACTTCTTGATAACAAGCTTGTGATAGCAATCAGACATAGAAGAGAGCTGCATTTCTGGAGATGCTTCATATCTACATATTTTCACTTAATGTGTTAACCAATACACATACTTCAGTGCATTTATATCACAGATACTTTTGTAATCACAGTAGTGGTTTGATTGTTTGTTGCTTCCTAGTTTCAGAAAAAGAAAACCTATGAGGAGATTAAAGAAGCACAAGACATCCATGTTCTATACAAGTGTTACTTAGCCAGCAGCTAAGTAACACACAGCACTTCTAAGACAGCTTCCCCCATCCAAACTGCTCCCCATCCCACCTGGGATAGGGGAGAGAATTGGAAAGAAAGGAGAACTCATGGACTGAGATAAAGACAATTTACTAGGACAGCAAAGGAAAAGATAATAACAACATATATATTAATAATTCTAATAATAAAAAATCATTATAATGGATTACACGAAATTAAGGATGCACAATTTCTCATCGCTTGATGACCCAACAACCTATACAGCCCAAGTAGCAATCACGGAACGAAAATGAGAGCAATCTTGGAATGATCCTGAGAGAGAGAAATGCTCACTGGCCAATCCCCCTTATATACTGAGCATGACATTTATGGTATGGAATACTTCCTTTGGTCAGTTTGAGTGAACTATACTGGCTATACCTCTCCAGCTTCTTGTTGTCATGGTTTTGACTGGGATGGAGCTGATTTTCTTCCCAGTAGCTGTTGTGTTTTGGATTTAGTATGGGGTTTGGTATGTGAAGGATGATGATAATACACTGATATTGTTAGTTGTTGCTAAGAGATCAAGGACAACAACAAGTTTATATAATGTCTGAATACGAGAAATAATTGATAAGTCAGCATTCTTTGCTCATGTGTTTTATCAGGATGCTGCACCGTGCCCTATAAAGCTGGTGCCATTCTTTCACTTCCAGATAAGACGTTTCCAAACTACTCAGTCCTGATGCCAACATGGCACTTTTAAGACAGCTTCCTCCATCCAAACTGCTCCCTACGTGCGGGAGAGGGAGTAACAGTTGGAATTACTAGCTCTCCTGTTCTTGCACCTACCGTGCCAAGAAGCAACCAAAACTAAGTTTTAGGAAAGGACAGAAATACATACATACATATTATAGATAGATGGATACCTAGAGAGAGAAATACCTGTCTGTCTGTATATCTGTGTACTTACACACAGCACTGAGTCCAAGAGACTGGGGAAAATAAAGGTCTGACTAAACACCTTTTCTGGACATTTACTTTAGTCAAATAAGTTATTTGCATCAATATAATCATAACTGGAAATTATGATATTGCATTTCTTATAAAGCTAGTGGACCTACTCTGGTTATTGCTTAACCAAACTAATTACTCCTAGGCAAAGAAAGGTAGCCATAACACACAGCTGAGAAACTGGGGATCTCTGAAGAGGTAAGTTGTCTAAAAATCAAGTAAACAAAAAGCTTTAACAGTTTCCTGAGACAACATTTAAAATTATTCTGGATCCAGTAAGTACGTGCCCAGCCTTTAACCTACTGATGCATACAGTTAACACAATCCTTTAGCAAAGCTGAACAACTCTTTCATACTACCCTGGGTACCATCTGATAACACAGTTCTGTTGTCAGAGAAAGGCAGCACTCCACAACGGCAGATGCTTCCAGCAGCACTTCACAGAGCAGCAGTTACTGCTTCAAGAAATATTTAAGACCAGGGAAGTGCAGTAGTTGAAGACAGCACATCATCTTTCTGGGCATCTTGCCTTAACTGTCTTACCAAGAGAACTAGGCATTACACATTTTTAAGAATTGTAGATGAAGTGACTAGGGATTTATTTAGAAAAAAAAAAAACTAGAGTGCCCTAATTGACTGTATTTACCACAACTGGCACAACATGCACCGCCCAGCATCCTGCCACCTCCATCCTGAGATAGAAATACAGTGGTGCACACACTCTTCAAGAATACAAATTGGCAACAGGGAAAAGTAATAATGTCAAGGCTTGCATCATTTCACAGCTGAGTTGTTTGAAGACAGGCTACCCATTACATGAAGCAGCTGTGTTATCTGGCTTTTCCTTTCATTCATTTATTGGCTTGAGTTGTTTTTCTAAAGTCAGTCGAAACTATTTTCCTCATTACAGGTTTGTGTTCAATATGCAAGGAACTTACCTATAGCAAAAAAAAACCACAGAGGCTTCCGTTCTGTGTAAGTCAATATTTTAGAGACATTGTTAAATTGGAAGCCTGTTAGGGTTCTCCAGATATGTGACAGTATTGGCTGGAATTCAGCATGACACAACAAAGAGCTGTCTTTGCAAACTTGTGCAACCTTCCTTTTCACAGAGCTGACTAACATTACTTCTTTGTGCATCTTGGTGTTACCAGACAATGTAAGGAGCAAAGACACTATCCTCTATTTGCAAAACAGAATCATCCAATAATAATGAAAAAGTACATTTTCACACATTTAGCTTTTAGTGCCTAGAAACAAGGGGCATGCTACATTATTCCAAGTAGAAAAGCTTAATAAAAACACTGAAATCTGATAAATGTATTGCCAGATGTTTTTTTCATTTGGCTGGGGTTTTTCTGCATGCCAGCATGCAAAACATAGGCCGAAAGTTGCAGTAAATTATGAGAAAAAATACTTGAAATAAATCCTAAGAAGTTTAGGACTTAGGAGGAGGCTTCCCATGTTTTTGACATTTTTCTGGCATTATGACAAATAATTGTACCTTTAGACCTTCATTTCTCCTCTTCTTCATCTTAACCCTCCTTTCTCTTTCACTTTGTTTAAGGGAGTATGTTTCGCTTCTTTTAAATTCCACCCTTGTTCACCCTCCATCATCTAGATGCTTAAAAAAGAAGAACAATGCAGTCTATCACACCAAATAGACTTTGACTTGGTCTTCTGGTCTGCCATCACTGCTGAATCAGCATTTCCAGATATTTAAAAGCATACTCTCCATTCAGTGTCTAAGAATTTTTCTATTGAACCACTGAGCTGCTTAGAAAAAAAACTGGGAAGTCTATGACGAAAGGACCCTTCCCCCCTGCCTCCCTGGTAGTAGGTGGCTAGAGGCTTGAATAGTCAGGATTGTTCTCTCCAATTCAAATCAAGTCAGACCAAGTTATAATAAAATGTTCTAAGTTGCAGGCTTAGAAGCCCTCCTCCTGATGGACATTGTTACATTGCTTTAAAAATGGTATTCTGCATAGGAAAAAAATATTCTGCAAAATCCATTACTACTCCATAAAAGTATCATACAGAGGTATTTACATAATGAACTGCAATTACTCACATTGTATTTATCTAGTGAAGAATGAACCTATTGTGTTCAGTGAAACGTATCTGTTCTGCACTAATACGTGCACATAGTAAGTTACCTAGTGAAATAACACATCAATCACAGGTTAACACTAAGCCTGCACCCGTATAATGCCATTTACCAGTTCATTAAAGAAAAACAGCTCCAGAATCTGCAGTTGTGCCAGACTGTCAAGGCTCAACAAGAAGGTTAGGAAGAGACGTGCCGTGAGCTTGTGAGTTGTTTGTTGTGGGTAGGGAAACTCTTTCTATTAAAAAGTGCTATGACAATAAACTGTAACGATTATGCACGCACTGTAAATAGGTCTCCACTGGAGCAAAGCCCTCAGCTCCTGGCTAACAGGTATTGTGATACATAAACAGCACCACAGCAACAATCGGAGTAGCAATCCACCAACGCAGACTCTAGAGTCCTGATTCCGAACCTTGCCAGGAGAAATTATTTTCTTTGCTGACACCACAAACCTGCATGTGTGTTTTAAAATTTAATGACAACTTGTCAGTGAAAAAGTCTGCTCCTCTTACTCAGTTCAAAGTTCACAGGCTAAGTAAAGTTGGGCAAGCCTTTTGTTAGTGTGCATGCAACATTCAAAAAACGTATACAAAACCTGCCAGCAGTCTGGACCTTGATTTCCAGATTAAAAGGCGTCCGATCAATTTTTGCACACATCTGAACATTGTCAGTTACATATGCACATTTTCACTCTACTTTGGATGTCTAGTAATACATTTATAAGTAAATGTCTCGTTCACTGGGGAGCACACGCAGATCAGATGCAGTTTCCTCTGTATCGCATCTTCGAGTCTTTCTCCTTAAAAGGAAATATTGGGAGACTATGAAACCTCTTCTTTTTACTTGTCAGAATGAGACTGCAATTAAGTGCTCCGACAAAACAATAACCAAGCCACTCTTTACACTAAAAAGTAAGAATCAGGTACGTTTAGACCTTTTGTAGCATTTCTTAATCCTATTATTTACTATTAATAAAGACTGTCATTTAGCACTAATTTTTTCCTACGATGTTATTTTAAAATGACACCATCTTTGCATAGTGCCTGTGTGGGTGCAGCAAGTCTCCACACATAAAGACTCTCATATCTTGTTAAAGTGAGAGTTTCTCCCCTCAAATTTCCTTTAACAACTATATTCAGCTGCCTTTATAGCATTTCACAGCAGTGAGGAGCAGTCCACTTCCAGAGAGGCATTCTGTGGGATGCAGGAGTGGAGAAGAGGCAGACGTAGAAGTTAAGCACATGTTATAGTCCAAAGCAAAGTGGAGTTCAAGCAGCTGTAGCTGTTAATTCTATGCATACATATATCAGCCAAAAGCAAAATAGGAAAATATTACTACAGCAACCACCTTTCCCCTTTTCAGTGGCCTTCAGCTTCCCTTTCCATGCTCCTCACCACAGCCGAGAAGACTCAGTGGGTTGGCTCTCCTCAGCATACAACTTGTTGAGCAGGTCCTTTCCTCAACAATGGTTTTCTTGGATACCATCTCACCAGCAAGGGCGGGAACCCTTCTGGTTCCTTTACCCTTCCCTTTTCTCTACGGTTCTGTATCTTCAGCTACCTCAATTTGAAAATTTAAGAGATTGATTAAAATATATTGAAATTACCTTCATAACATCCACTGGAGATTAATAGGAATGTCAGTTTATTGTACCACAGAGCCTATAATCTACCAAACTACAATATAAGATCTCAAATTAGTAATATATTTCCTTCTCCCAACAGTCCTAAATTTTCAGTGTGACAGTTTATCTTCACAGTAAATTTCTGCATTCTCTAAGTATTGACCAGCAGCAGACATTTAGACAGCAGAGAAGTGATCAAGCAGAAAAGAGGAGGAAAATTTGGAACTGGCAAGCAAAAGCTATTCTAATTTTATCTATGGCTTCAGAAAATTAAAACACAGCAGAATCACCTTCTCAAATCCAGGATCTGCAAGCACAACAGAAACAGCTTCAAGGTGCTTACAGGAAATCAAACTAGTCCGTCTTCTCTTCCTTACCTCAAGTCACTCCTCTTTCAGGGATTAAGAGATGGCTTTAGAATTTAACTTACAGATAAGTAATTATCTACTAAAATAAAAGTTAATTTTTCACCTTAATACCTTCATGTTTAAAAAAAACCCCTAATTTTCATCAAAAAACTGCAATTTTATGTGAGAAAAAAATCATGCTCATACTGCAGTTTTTGTAAACAACACTTCTCACCTTCATAATAAGTACTCAAAGAATATTCTAAAGCAAGTTCCACATCCCTGTTAAATAAACCCAGCTTCCCACATAGGAAGATCAACCCAGTGAGAGACTACTGCATTTGACAATTTGTTCTTGCTTTAAGAACAGAATTTTGTCACAGCTATGGGAAACAGGAGCTAGGATGCTAAAACAACAAAGGCACTGCCATGCAAGAATGAAGCCCAGTGCCTGGGGGCAGACGAAAGATAACTGCCCCAACATCTGCCAAAGGAACAGAGACCAGTTCTTCCCTTATGAGTAAAGGGAAATACGGTTACCTTAGGACATTTGCAACTAAGTCAGAATAAGCACACACAGGGAGAAAGAAAATGGATTTGAATAAGGTATAGAAACATAAAACTTCTGAACTATTTTGACAACAGCTATCGGAATCAGATGAACCAAAGACAGGGATCCGATGAGAGGAATAGCAAAGTATACATTTAAGAATGACCAATGAAAACTTAGTCATAAAGAGTAATTAAATACTTAAAAAAAAAAAAAAAAACACAAACACAAAAAAAAAACCACCACACCAAAACCAAGAAGCAGATCTTGTTTCAGCTACTATGTCCTTACCCATAAAGGTGAAGGATATGATCCTGGCAGAGAAAAGCAGATGTGAAAGAAACAAAATCCTCAACCCCGGAAACTCTGCCTTTAGTGGAGGCTAATGTGAAAAGCAGACTTTCAGTATCTTAAAACTTTCAAAAGGTTCCCC
This sequence comes from Tetrax tetrax, assembly GCA_009806455.1. Classification (NCBI taxonomy): domain Eukaryota; kingdom Metazoa; phylum Chordata; class Aves; order Otidiformes; family Otididae; genus Tetrax; species Tetrax tetrax. The sequence goes on from WHYT01017296.1 coordinate 663,312, forward strand.
TCATTCTGTACAGCCTTGTTTAGACCCACTGAATTACTGTTTATCTACCGATTGATACAATGTAGTTCTAGGACTTGACTAGTTTGGTTGTTTACATCACATCAAGTTGTGCAAGCAGAGAAACTCAAACACAAGGTTTAAAACAAAAAGATCCACTGCTACATACATCCTAAAAAAAAAAAAACCAAAAAAAACCCCAACCTACAAACAACCCAGAAACAGATAAAGAGGTATAACTGCATCATGTTCTACTGTGCTATTGGCAGGCACACCTGCCATCAATCAGTAAATACTAGTACCAGTAAAAAAAAGTTCAATTTTTCATTACCACTCTGATCCCAATCACCACATGGAGATGCTGTACATGAGTCCTCTGCAACAGAGAAAGTGAAATGCCTCAAAAATAAAACAGTTTAACTGCACTGTGTCACATACAAGTCCAAGAGCTTACATGCAAGTTTTCATGCTTACAGACACAGAAAGTTTTTATGAGATTATAAGATACAACAAACAATTCCTTACAGTTTTATAAAATCTGTAAGTCTGCTGTATAACAACACATGGAACTAGTGCACAACAGTGAGAGCAAGAATGATTTTTTTGTTGTTGTTTTTGTTTTGTTTTTTTTTTTTTTTTTTTTTTTTTTTTTTTAACAACCAGAGTTACTCTATGAATTGGATGACAGCTAAAATGAAATCACTGCACCCTGCAACAAGAGCTGAAACTAATTCATTACTATGGCTCTAAAATAACACTACGACAAAGAACATGAAAAGTTATTCATTGAATGAATACAGAATTGCATATAAAAACTTTGCATAAAATGAAACTGCAGGCAGATATGTACTCTCAGCATCAGCAGGTGGCATTAGCAGAGCATATTTAACAGGTTTCTTCTTAGCTGAAGCCTTAGGCTACTTTAAAAGAAAAAAAAAAAAAACTTGGCAACTCTGTGTTAATTACATTGTGAAGTGGCATACAGTGATACTAGTAATAGTTATATGCCCACAGGAGGCGAATCAAATGTGTTGGTCTCTAAGGAACAGGCTAGTAAACCTTGCGATCGAGAAAAGCCTATTACTTAGTGGGAAATACATGGCACTTCCTAGTTCTGTCAGCTGAGTTCCTTCAGGAAGAATTATTCTAGAATAAGTCTATAGAAAACACTGAATAACCTCCTGGTTAAATGTTAAATATATGAACCAGGATGCTAGGAGGAGTAACAGTGCCAGATCAATACAGAGTTAAAGTAATATTGCTTAAGCAGAAGTTCATAGTATCAATAAAAAGGAAATATTAATTAAAACTTGCAAGGCTTTGAAGCCACCAACTGAAAAGATCTTAACTTCTGAAAAAACTTGCCATTACAAGATACGAATCCAAGCACAACAGCACACAAGTTATCTAATTCTTTTCACCTGTTTCAGCTTTTATTTTGTGCCCCATCACTATACTAGCTCTGCAGTGATTACTAAGATGTTAGTACAGCCACCCTCGACTTGCCTAGAAAGACAACTTGTGCTTCCTTCACATTGCGTGTGATAAAACCCATTATATTCTTTCAACATGCTGTAAAGATTACATCATTCACTGTAAATTCTGATGTTCTTGCAAACGGTTGCAATCACAAGCATAAGTCATTACACACAGACCTTCACAAATCAGCTAGATATAAGCCTAGCTTGTTCATTTCAAGGCCAGGTTGGAGGAGGCTTGGAGCAACCTCATCTGGTTGGAGATGTCCCAGCTCACTGCAGGGGGGTTGGACTGGAGTTCTTTAAAGGTCCCTTCCAACCCAAACCATTCTATGATCACATTTTTCCTACATAATGAGCAAGCCAATGAGGGGTAGAGGGGCAGTACAAGACTATCCAAAACCAGCTTGTTTTGATTTTAAGGATATATAGCCAGTTTGAGTTTTAAGGAGTTATATACATACAGTTTTCATTCTAAAACGTACCATTTTGTGGACTCTAATTTAGCTTTATCAAAATACATAATGGCAGAAGTTCTATTAAAATCCGAAAACTAGAACTATGAACTATGTCCTCCCTGTGATTAGAAGGTGCTGGCCAAAGGATACTCAAAAGGATCTGCAGCTGCTGTATCACATAAACCATTTTTATTTATGAAGCCTGCCTCAACATTTCCCTTGCTTTATTATTAATAAGAGGGAAGCCTTAGTCTCACACTAGATGAGGTAAGCTTTTGTACATACTTATTGAAAACACACTTTTAACAGGACTAAATGACTTTTCATCTCCCCAGCCTTCCACATTTTCATAGAACCTAAGTACAATTACTACACTGTCTCCACGGAAGTAGTCAAGTAAGGCAATGCTTTAAACACCACATAGAAACCCAAAAGAAATAAAAAACAAAGCACAACAAGAATCTGTGCTATTTTTAATAAAGAATCTTTTCCGGTTCAGTAACTATCTTCCTAACAAAAACTTCTAGATTTATCTTTAAGTTGTGATAGCACAGACTTACGTGTAATCCGGTCATCAACTCTCCACTTCTGCTACAGAACAGGCTGGCATCTGTCAGCAGTTTAACATTGAAATAAATATCAGCTAGGTAGTTTGCCTTATTTTTGCCTATGCCTTTTCTGCACCACTCAAATAACTCTGCTCTTCATTTTGAGGAAGGCATCAAACTTACGGCGATACATTGTGCACCAGCTTCTCAGGAGACCTGGGGGAAACAGCAGCCAAACATACTGCTACAAGCATGGTTTATGGTGATGTGGTAAAAGCAGCATAGTGGTGACCAGCTCATGCCATTCCTGCACTCTCCAGACAACTTGCAGTAATTCAAATCCTGTTCTTACGGAAATACAACTTGGAGATTTCTCTGTTCTAGAATTGGTATCAAAAGGTGGCCGGTTAGCCTGCACTTGCCAGTCAGAAATCTGTTCCATCTGGCTAGCATCGCTGCTAGGCAAGCACGGTGCTGTATCTTCAAATTTGTACTATCTTAAAAAAACCCTACTTATCAGGCAGCAAAGTTATGGCTTTTACGTGCAGCATAGTTCTTATATATGGATGGAAAACAAACAAAAAAGTTAGCTAGAGCCGTTGAAGTGACTACCTGAGTTGGAATGCTAGATTAATGACCAGTCAGATGAAGCATACGATGAGATTTAGCTACAGTACATACATACACTGCTGTCATAGCCCAGCATATTTAGTTAGCCAAATATCATCCCTTAGAAGTGAGAGAAATTTAAAACAAACAAACAAAAAAACCCCCCACACAACTATCCTTTGAGATTGAGATCTTTCACACACATGCATTTCTGAAGAAAACTGTAGCCTGTCTATATACATTGCAGCACTCATAACAGTGTTAAGTCTGGCTGTTCTGGTTCAGGCTGAGTTGCTGTAATCCTGTGGTCTATGTCCAACAGTATCTACAAACAGATGGTTAGTGAAAAGTGATGCCATCCTTTCACCAAGATACATCAATTACAGCTTTCAGCTCTGAATATGGCATGTTTAATTTAGATTTAGACTTTACAGACTCTTGGATTGATCAAATTCTGTAAAATGTACTCAAAGAAAAACAGTTTAACTGCTGATGACAAGCAGCATTTCTGTCACATGACAAGTAGCTTGCAGTATAATCTTCTAAAGTACTCTCTGGTAATATGCTTTTCATAACTATACAATAAACTTACTAAAAAAAATAATCTTATTTTACTTAGTATACACAGAAACAGGCTAATTGGACAACTTTCTCACCTGGTCACTTCATACATTGCTCCACAATTTCTATTTTCCCCTCACCATGCTAAACATGTACTCTCATGTACTAATGTATGCAAAAAACAGATTCTGTTGAAAATTTTGCAAAAAAAAAAAAAAAGGGAGAAACATCTAGCAGATAAAGACAATTCTAAGTTACCATAGGATAAAATAATAGATCTGTGAGAAACCTTAATTATGTATAATTTCTGCTACCATGAACATAATTGTAATTAAGAACAGTTTAGTTCTTGAAGGCCCAATATGTAAAATAATTACGCAAATTCACGCAGGTTTTAAACATTTATTTCTTCAGTCCATCCGGTGGTTCTGGGAGTATCTGTTTCTTATCATGGCACATGGTGCTACCAATAGCATAGCATAATGCTGCAAGTTTTAAGTGCATTCTGAGAGACAAGTTAAGAGATATTTCCATTCTCCTATGCCACATTTAAACAAAAACCATACACATAATTATCTGGATGTCTGCCTTCACATAGAAATGAGGTTTGAGAAAACTTCCTCTGTAGTAATTCATCTTGAAAAGTAGATCTTTAAAACATTAACAGCACCCTTTAAAGCCTTCAAGGTTGGCCAATTTCTACCACTTCCACACTAATTTTAACGACTTCTCACTTCCATCAGAATTTGGTTTCACTGTTAAGACGCTGTTGCCTCTCACCCCTTCACAGCCAATCTGATGGATTTTACTCCTCAAGGGTAAACCACTCAACTCTACTAAGAACAAGCAGGCTAGGTAGCAGTACCATGTCTGAATGGCTAACAAAAGTGGTGGGATATAATTTAAATAACTTAACAAATGAATGGTGTAGGGCCAATAAGATGGCAACAGATGCTTAACAGCAGCTCACTTGAAGGCATCAAGGATGTCCAGTTTATCTGTCTAGTTACATTGACGATTTTTTTTTTTTAATCTCTCAGCAAAAGAACTTAAAACAAAGAATACTTATTCTAGCACAGACAAAAGCTTTGAGGCCCCAATGGTCAAGCAAGCAGAAGCTTCGGGATTTTCTCTTAGGTTAGCAAACTTGCTGCTTCAACTCCACCCCTGTGCCATTTTTAATTCCTTTTTTTTTTTTTTTTTTGTGGAGAACAGTGGCCAAGGCTGCTTGGCAGGAAGTTCTGGACCGTGTCTGCCAGAACATCAATCAACATCATCATAAAGGTCAGAGTCACCACATGCCGAGGCCCAGAAATTTTCCATTTCACTGATGAGCCTTCTTTCACATCCCAAAGAGGAATTTCAACCAAAGGAAGTAAAGAGAAGGTATCTGCCAAATCATCATCTCAAATTACGATTTAAGTATTCCATCAGCTATTCCTTACCACTCTCTGTGTGTATTGGGTGGGGGGGGGGGGGGGGAAAGACACACAGCCACTCTTAGTCCTGAAACATAACTGATATAATCTATGGAAAATTTCAAGTACAGAAATCATTTTGAGAAACCCTCAATAGAAGAAAGGAGAATAGGGTTAAGTAAAAAGGCTTAGGAGTTACCTCTTGATCAGCTACAGTTTGAAATACTCACTACCTTACATTTAGATTACATTGTGGGTGCTTGACACTTCTACCTTCATTCCAGAATTTCTATTCCAATCTCTGCAAACCAAAATACAGAGAGCAGACATACTCATGAACAAGCTCACCATTCATCCTCTTTCTGGTATTGAACAAAGAGGACTGGCCAGTCTATGTGAAGTTTCCAGCAAATTACAGAAACCTAGATTTAAGTTTGTTTTAACTAAATTTTAAAAATAGAGTATATACATAAGAGTTTAACTAATTTTTTTTTTTTTAATAAACAGCAATGCAAATAGCATCAGAGAAAGGCAGTTTCTGGAAAGAGATTACAACAGAACGGAACAGCCCAGGGCTTTAACATATGTGCTCTTATCATGATCAGAACAAAGATCTACTACTCATTTAAAGAAGGTACACATAGCTTAAACAGGTAACCTAGAGAAGAAGCAAGAGCTGTTGATGGTGGTACCAAAGGCAAAGATAAAAGTAAAATCCGAAATCACTTTTATGAGTGTTTGTATTCAAGTAATACCATGAAGTATATGAAGTAATACCTTTGTTATTGTTTCTGGAGATATTGCATTGTTTGAAAGTAAACATTGTTTGAAAGTTTTGCAAGTCATGCAAAACATTCACAGCATTTACAGAAAATAAGTTAATAAAACAGATAATCTGTGTACTTGCATTAATTTACCATTAAAATTCCAGTAGTATTTTCAGGGAGTTTTTAGCTTTTTCAGATCAGATTCTGAAATGTTGTTCAAGAACCTAAAAATAGTTAGACATCTGTTAGGATTTTCAAAAGCATCTAGCACTTCAGATGCCTTACTTGGTGAGAATTGACTACAATTGCTTTCCACTCAAAACCAGCAGCCAGCATTTCCCACCCAACAGAATAATAATTCTTATTCAATTCATTTTAAGTGTTACATAAACACAACAGGCTGTAAAGTCAATATCCATTTTCAAAACAATACCAACCACTTTAAGACCAGTATATGTTCAAAACATATCTGAATAGCACGAACCACAAACCGTACCAGCCACCACAAGTAAATATGCATGTCCTGGGCATTCTGTACCCACATAACCCAAAGAAACACATGTATTCAGTCTTACATCTTTTAGAAAAGTAACTTGGAGCTAGTGTGTGAGGCGTTTCCAGAGCACATAATACCAGAATTATTAGCTCGCTCTGTATGTTAACAGGACCTACCTCTGAGAAAGTGCTGAAGATTTGTTTCTTGATTTTTGCTCCAATTTTGATTGGAAGTTTTACCAACTACAGAATTAGTTTTATTTTAAAAATAACTGGTTTGTAAAAAAAAAAAAAAAAAGTTTATCATAATCCAAGGTGTGTATCTTTTACAATTTCTACTGTTTCACTTTTTTAATCAATGATTTATTGTCAAGAGAACACATCTTTGCTACTGAACCTCCTAGAGTCATCTTTTGTTCCCTACCACATCATCATATATACTATAAATGGTCCCCAAATGTGGGAGTTATTCTACATATTCCCACTACAGAATTATTTTTTAATCCTACTGTTTTCCAAAACAGCTGCCGCTGATTGCTATCAGATGCAGGTAGTGGAGCAGAAGCAGCACTGCTCCAGTCAGAGATGACAGTTTCTAGGTCAGGGTTTTCACTACAGGGAGTAAGTCAAATGAGATCCAGATACCAGAGGGCAGCTGTTTATGCATTACACCAACCTGTGCAGAAATAGTGCATCCAACTTAATTATTTATTACAGGCTTACAATAAAGATGACAAGAAAGCAATTGTGACTAGAGTTGATTAAACATTAAAAATAATTTTGCACTGCTGTTTATTTGGATCTTCAAAAGCATTTGCTACTATTCTCTTTTCCCTCCTCTTTACTCTCTTCCCTCTTCTTTATGGAAGACTAAAAAGAGGTCAGAAAAACAAATGTCTGAAAATAGAAAAAGTAGACCTTGAATGCTCCAGTATTACTTGGAAAATGGAGTGTTGTATTCTGCTACAGAAGATAGCACTTCAAATTTGAAAGGTCAGCTGCAAAGCTTGGCTTCAAAAGCAACTCACAATCACACCAGAGAACAGAAATAACTCTTCCTGAGCCAGAGAACAAGTACAGGATACTGGAGTTTATTGTTTTCAGGCAAAGCTCATGACAGCCAAATATTTCTTTATAAAATCCTGCCCATCTTTAGTGAGACAGTATAAAGTCCCATTTCCCTGAAGACAGCAAGAATGAAGCAAGGGAGCACTTTCCCTCTCCCTGCCCGTTCTCCGTTCCCAATAGGTCTGGGCACTCGTGCACTCTATGCTGACTCCTCTCCTCTAACTGTTGTGGGCTTCTAATGCCACTCATCACAAGTGGCTTCCTCTGCCAACAATATACGTTTCTCTTCTTGCTCCATCCTGCCCTTCCTCAAAGTCCCCATTTCTTTCTATGTACATTATGAATAATAAGTATAGGATCTAAAACACCAGTCCGAGATGCTGAAGTGCAACCTCTTCCCCCTCATCCCCACATTTGTTCACAACAAAGTCAAGTCCAAATGTGGAGACAGATATGGAAATGTTAGCATTTTTCTTTGCTGAAATTCATCAGCTCTAGGTTTGTGGTCTTACTGGGTCCATATCTCTCCCCAGTAAGAGATACACGTGAGAAATTCACAGCATATTTACACAAATACGCTTATATTTACCTAACATAATGTTTGTTTACACTGGGAATCAGTGTTGCATAGCTGACAGTTCTCATTCTTTGCAAAGCAATGCTGAATCCATCACTACTCACCCAGTAAGTGTTGGTTAGATAACTATGACTTATTTATATTCTACCAGGAAAAAAAAAAAAAAAAAAAAAAAAAAAAGTAGCCCTACAGTGACTGAGAATTCTTGTGTATTATGTGTATTACTCTGCTGGAGCCAATAAACATCTTCAGTGGTATGTGCAGACAGCATAACATTACTCTGCAAAGTCCCACTTCCCCCTCCCCCCCCCTCTTTTTATGTTGTTTCATTTGATGGAAGGATCAAAGCATCAAGTCATTATTTCACCCCAACTTAATCAGGCAAGGAACTCTTTGAAGTGATTCCCCCCCCCCCTTCATTAGGAAGAATCTTTCAAAAAATAGTCTGACATTCTGGAGTTTCGTAACACTAGTTCTACAACAGGTGTGACATGTCTCTGAAAGCAATGCTCTGATAGTTTATTTATGGGCTTTACTCTTTCTTTTCACTTAAGAAGAGACCTTGAATATGTTTTCATACGTCCAACGTATATTTAGAAACTCTAAAGGCAGCATCCATTCATCAAAAACATGAAAACTAAAGACAAGAGTTCAAATTAAAAAAATTGAAAAGCCATTTGTGGCTACAGCTTAAGGCTGTCATGGAAAGAAGTATAACAATATCTCTATTAATGATTGCTTCGCAAGCACTGCAAAGTTGAAAGCCTGTTACTAAGGTTCTTTTCTCTAATGGGAATTCAAACTACTGCGTAAAAGAAGGTGAATAATAAGAGATGCAAAAAAACCAAATTCAGAATGGTTTAGTTTCAGAAGTTCAAGAAACGTGGCACTTTGTTCTGCAACACAAAAGAAAAGACAGGATAATTTTCTTCTGACCCTTGATAACACAGAGAAAGAAGGAATCATCCAAAGCAGTAACAGCCAGAAAATTCAGTAATCACTGACAATCAGTACCATTAGAAAAAGCTTCGTGAATCGCTATATTGTTAACATGTGCTTGTCACTGAAGGTTTTTTTAATATATTTCAACACCCTCAGTACGAAGAGCATTGAGAAGAGATATAAGCAAAATCCACTACTTGCCACTTGCAGACTGACCATACTTTGAAACTGTTTCTTATTTTTGGATAGGACTATTAAAACAGAAAGCTACTAGAGGACACTACACTGAGAACTAGTGCATGCTGGCTGGGTGACATGCCCATAACAGTTAAGAATAATTCAACAGCAAGCAGGGAAAGGCACAGACAGGCAGCAGAAGTCACAGCCCCTCACACCTGAATAACATCTGAAGCAGCACATGCTTCTAGTTCTTACAGAGCAACTGCATAACTGAACAGCCTTCATTTCTCCATCCAAATGGTGGCTTAGTGCCCCTATCTAGAAAAAGGAGAGTTGGTTGAGATTTATCCTGAGTTGTACCCTGCAGCTCACACCAATGAAGAAACATCTGAAAGAAGAACCGCACATTTTGGAACACCAAGATATGCAGCTTCTGTAATCATTCAAAAGGACATTGGAGCTGTTCAGTACATGGGTTTTCAACATAGAAACTTTAATAAAAAAATACAATCTAATTTAATAGCACTAATCTACATTCATATAGCACTTGTGGTCCTTAAAACTGAGGTATAGCAATTTGCACAAAATCAGAAACACAGGTTTTAAGAGCAAAGAACTGAAACCTGGGAGTGCAAGAAAGATCACTAGTGCTGCTCTCTCAAAACACAAACCCATACTTTATTTCCTCCCATTTTCACATCTTCAAAAAGTTGCTTCAAGTTTGCAGTGGAATTATTCCTTAAGTGCAGTGTTACACAGCAGTTTAATTTGAACTCAAAGGTAAGGCAACCCTGATAAAAATTACCACGTGTGTTCGTTTCTGAACTGCACTTGTTTTGAAAAGAAGAAAAAACAAGCCCTATTCAAAACCCAGACCCATTTCATCTGGGAAGAATCTCTACAGTGTACAAGACAACAGCAAGGATAAGAGGAACTAGAAACTATTACTGGAAGAGAGAAACAAGGCCAGCATCCAATTCCTTTGGCTTCATTTTCTGTGTAAGTAATGGACAAAATATATCACTTCCGTAATCTTGGTCCCATAGCTCCTACACTGTGTTTGGTTATTTTAGATTTCTTTTTAGATTGCCTCCATCAAGATGCAAGAATTCAAAAGCAGTTATTCAATATCAGTGTTTTTCCTCTCTTTTTCCTCATGGCAGATACAGGGTACAGTGACCCAGAGGCTCCAGCTCACCAAGACTGATGCTAATGGTAAATCTATTTCATTTAAACTGTTAATTCAGCTGCATAAGGGGGGTCAGAAGGTCTCAGCTCTTGTTTTAATATTGCTTGCACATTTAAGATAGAAATCAGTAATGCATTTCAAGATGTCATCCAGTTTCCCTTAAAGCTCCACTATATTCCTCAAATGAACTGGCAAAGGGAATAGCACCAACTCCAGACAAAGGCCAAATAGCTATTTATAGAACAAGCATTCTATAAACAAAAGGAAATTTCTATATAATATTTTTACCTAGAATATAATAGCATATATAAAATAGAACATTTATAGATAACATTTGTTCTGTTGTTATTTTTGGGAGTTATGGCAAGACAAAGACTTGAAAACAAAGGTAAGCATCAAGAAGTCAGACATGAGCAAGTGATAGCTCCAGAAGCTGTTAGTCTAAAAACAAGTAGCTTATATCAGGCAGTCAAACAAAAAAGCCACCAAACAGAAGACTTGCACAACACTACTGAAATAGAACACGTGGAAATACTTAGTGTGGATCAAGGATTTCTATCCCCAGTCACTTAAACTCAAAGTTTACTGTTTAACTGCATTAAAAAACAAAACATGGAAACAAACAAAAAAATTATAGTTGTCTGAAAGAATGTTCCTTGATTTCTTTGTAGTTTTGAAGAACACACATTCAAAATATCAACAAGTAACATGTTGAATCAAAGAAAAAATTAGAATATTCTTTCAGAAAGACAGTGTTTTATTACTCTGCTGTAAAAGTTTAAGCAGTATTAATACATTAATATCAAAGAAACTAAAAATTGGTGGGTATTGCAAGAACTTGAAGACTGTGTATTTTAATACCTCATTATGATATAAATTACAATAATTTTTAAAATGCAAGTCAGTTGCATATACCAAGAATAAGAATATGGGTTCATTGTGATGATGTCATAATTAAGAGACATTTTCAGCATTTGTGTCAAACAAGCTTCCTTTCACACATGGTGCTTATGAACTAAAACCTCGCCATATCTAGCTGCATTGCTCAATATTTGTTCTTTCTATTTCAGCACAATCTGCAAACTCTGTTTTCACTGTCATCATATCCAATGAGTTCACAGAAAGTACTGCTAGATTTGGGTTTTGGGTTATACTGGCCATGTAAAGTTTAGATCTTCTGACTCTATCCTCTTTAACTATCTATCACAGGTCTTACAGAATTCAACTTACACCAAACTAAACTTGGTTTAAGATTGTAGCTCTCATACATGAAAGAATCACATAAATTAAGTGGAACTCGAAAAAATTACTTATCACACCATATGGTATGCAAACTATAAACAGGAACATGGAGTAGACTTGATGTTAATAATTTAATATTCTATACATAATAGAATTTGTAAAAGTTGCCAATATTAGCAGCTGTGGGACCTTTGAAATAATGTATTACAGTTATTGGTTGCTGCTCCCTTCCTTACATTATAAGTGGTTTTTTGCTTAACTAAATGCAAAACGTCCATTCTGATACTTGCAGGTCCAAGAGCATACAGCTTTGCAAAAGCTACTATTTATTATATTTGATCTTCACATATCAGTCTTAAGAAATCCCCAGAATGTATTTGAATATTTTTTTTTCCAGTCGTCTTTGTCTTTTTGTCTTAATTCTTTTTTATGCATCTCCTTGCTAAGGAATTAAACCCTGATTTTTATTGATAGAATCTAACAAGTCAAGATTACTCATGAGTACTGTAGAGCAAAGATATCTACCCACCAAAGTGTGTGGTTATGTATATGTGTCTCCCAGGTCTATTAAAGCTATGCAAACTACTAGCATTAGTGAGGATTTTTTTTTTTTTTTTTAAAAAAGCATGTAAATAAAAATTAAGCTAGCTATCTGCAAGGTGTCCAAGATGTTAATTATGATACAGGAAAAAACCAAACCTGCAGTACCCTTGGCAAATTGATAGTGCTGTTTGCCAAAGTAAAACATGATTTTTCCACATAACTCCCAGTAACAGCTTAGCTTTTATGAGTGACAATAAAAGAGCATATTGTAACCTTTTTAACCTACTTTTCAAAGAAAATTACAGCCCATAACACTTTTTCCCTCCAGCACTTTGGGGGGGGGAGGAGGGAATGAAAAAAAAAAAAAAATCTTATTTTTTCAGCTCTGGTTATGTTGATCCAGAGATCTTCACTTATTAAAAAAGGAAAAAAGATTGAAGTGTGTTTTATACCTAGAGGAAAATTGAAAGCAATGGATAAAACTAGCAAGTCATTTCTGCACCTGGAAAAGCATTATCCTTCTCCACGTATGTGATGTTTCATGAAAATGCTAGCTAATGGTTCTAGTACTGTAGGACTTGCTGTGTTATTTTTAAATATAAGGATTCAGCCTGTCAAGTTACAACTCATTATCAATACTTACTGGTTTCTTCTCAAACAATTCCTTCAACAAGACCGTTCACCATACTTTCAGCACACACAACTATTCACGTCCTGAAATAGAATAAAAGTATCTTACTACTTCATAATTGAAAAGTCAGCTATACCTGTGGTTTACAGGTTTCTAGAATCACAAGCACTGAAGATCATCCTTAGGAAAAAAAAAAAAAAAAGGACGTGATGAATTCTCCATTACAATCATCCAAGAAAATCCACAGGTTTGAAGCATATTATTAAATCTAATTCTTGGGATAGCTGGCTGTGCTCCAGATGGGCTTTTATTTCCTATTTCAGATATGTAAAATGTCACAGTTGATTTCTGGCTAAGTATTCAAACTTTCTTTCCTAAGTAGCAGAATGTCCATAAAAAGGAGATGACATTTCAAAAAAGCATGAAAGATCCTGGAAGTTGATGAGTACTACACATGCAACCGGTACTCCTACAAATAAGCATCACCTCTGTGCTTTACTGATTGCTATGAAGAATGTTTTTCTTTTATCAAACCCAATTGTTTCATATTTTCAGTTCTTGTATACTCAATTGGAACTGAGTACAGAATTCAAATATAAGAAATACCAACAAATTACACAGGAAATGCAAAAAATAACCCCTCCAAATACAGGCAATAGACAGGAAAATACTTATTTTAAAATGAAGATTGAAACCATTCATCAGTACAGCCTGTCTAACCAACAGGGAGAAGGAAAAGCTGCAAGTAGGACAGGAGTCAGTGCACCAAAGAATAGTTGGTATCATTTAAAACACATACAGCTTTCAAAGTTAAAAACAGTCAAAATTAAACTATAGATTTAAATTAAGACATTTACTTATAAGCTACGCTAAACAAAGTAATAACACACCACGGAGTCATTTAAAAGAATAATGAACAATACTTTGAGGAATATAACCAGATCCACCACAGATAAAACTACATATTTGGACAGTTATTCTTATCTAATATCTACAAAGCTAACAAATCAAGAGACACACATTCATTTCTCATTTTAGGTGAAAATAATACAGTGATGACAAAGGATAGAAATAAAGATGACTAAACCTTGACTTTCACATTTCAACACCACTGAAAGGCTTCTTTAAAACAATCCTATTTTTAAAGGGATCTTTCTTTTCTAAGAAATTAAATTTCATCTACACATATTCACCTAAACTATCTTAAATCATTTTGTCTCTACAGTTTTCATAGAAAGAAAGAAAATTAAGGTAAATTAGAAAGAAAAAAAACAGTGATGTTTCACAAAAAAAAGAAAGCAACCAAATTTGAAGTATACATACTAAAAGGAGAGGTAGGTAGATACAGAAGCACATTAACTGCAAGGTTTGATAAGAGTGTTGGTTTCTAAATCATGTGAAAATCACCTTTTCCTTGCTCTACGTAGCAGTAGATATTCTCTGATTCCAGAAACTTGCCCACGACCCTTTGAGAACCTCCTACACAGGCATACAGAGAGTATTGTTATTGCCCCAGAGACTGTCTCAACGCTGCTGTTGTATCAGCTGCTTAATGAAGTGGCTTGTTGAAGCTAGTAAACAACAATGCAGTTGCAAGAAATAACCTACTGCTGCTACTGTTGTTCTTCATAGAGAGAGTAACTACACTGTGGTGTTCCAAGCAGCAGATTATGAATTTGGTACCCCTGCTACAATTAAAGGAGGAAGTCTACAGGCTTTAGAGAGATAATCTAAATGGAACACTCAAAGTTATTAAAGAAAATCCACAAGTTGTATACATCAGATAACTTGCTCATTTTTGTTTCCATAAATTCTTCATGTACCAGCTTCCTTCTCAGTTTTACCCAGAATTAGAAGCAACTGTTCTAAATATATGGACTGGATGACCTTTAAAGGTCCCTTACAACCCAAACTATTCTATGATTCTATGATAAATACATATTAGAATCCCACTGGTAGTTTCACCTTACCATATCCTAGACTAAAGCTTTTTTTCCCCAAATTACTAATGATATGAAATTGTGACACTTATGAAAAGAACAAGTTATACTAGAAAATTATATTTTTACTAGCACAGAAGTTTACAAGCATTTGTACATATTCATGAAGTAAAGTTTGTGTACTTGAGAAGTCTTAAAGGTTATTTTTCATCAGTAACTTCTTAATTGTTGGACAGAACTGGACAGTTTCATTAGTGAATTACAAATATTCACACTTTTATTCCTATTCTTACAATTTATTGTATGGTACAGTCTTCTCTGTATCATACATTAGTGTCCTGACAGAAGTGCCAGTACACAGCATTTCCTTTGTTGATGTTAAGACAGTGACATATGTTGGCATGTACTCTTAAAGTAATTTTAATAATTTAAGAAATCATGCTTTTCCTGTTTGCCCCCTCCCTCACCACCCCTCAAGTCATTATTTAATTTAATAGAAAATAAGGAGATGACAACACAAGGGCTAGGGTAAACAAGACAAAACCAGCATTGCTTTCTTTTTTTTTCTTTAAATAGATGAATAAAAGGCACACATTCAGGTTATCTGACATACTAAAAGCAGATAGATGTAAACTCTGTCACCCCCAGTATCATCTGCCCACGGATTTTTATTTTAAGATCGCATAAGACACATAGAGCATAAGCACATCTGCAAAAACTCACTGCTGTTGGCTTGATGGCCAGTCCTGAGTTCTGCAGCTGTCAGCTGCAGCAATCTAACACAGTCAGAATCTGCAGCAAGCAGATTGTAATTTAGTTCCCAGGAGAACGGGGCAAGGGATGCCAAAGGTAAGTCATATTTATCTAAGGACTCGAGTGAAATGCCAGGCATAAGCAAGGTATTATTAGATCATCTTTGTTTTCAAATCATTTTCTTCATCCAGTTTGTATTGCTCAGTAAATGAATCACAGCTTTGTTCTGAAGAAGCTTTAACTTATTTAACTTAATATTTCCTACAGCAATCCAAAGTAAAATTCTTGTAGGTACCAAGGTCACTAGACCACCTGATCACAAGCAAAGACACTAGTAATGAGACAGGATGATTCAGCAGTACAAGGAGTTAGAGGATAACAACAAAACATAACAATAATGCAGCAATCCAGGCTGAATTGCCATCTCAGTAGGACCCAAACTAGAAAACCAGAATAGATCTCTCTAGGAGGAGACATAATTAGCAGCAGGAGGGGGGCAGCTTACTGCATCAACTAATTGGATGGTTTGTGATGAACATTATACCATCTACTTTTTCTAACGCTTGGAATTCAGATACGCCTACGTCAGACTTTAAACTAAAGAAACATCACAAAAGTGAGTGAAAAACACTTATCTCCATTCTGACACAAGAGAGATTCCTGTAAACAAGAGAAATCTAATTTAAGTTCTTAAATCTTAACAGTTATGCATTCCAACAAGATGCCACTGTACAAAAGTAATTACTACTAATTGTAAGACAAGCTTTTCATATCAGAACTCCAATGGAGTAACTACACCACACCAAACCTGGATGGGCACTTAGCAAACATATCATACAAAAGCTTTGGAAAGGAAGAACAAAAAGGTCTCATAGGTCATTTTAGAGACCAGAAGGGCATTGACTGCTAAGTCAAGGAATAAGCACTTAAAGCACTTACATGATTCAGCAGGAAAGTTATAGGCAGGAGAGAAAGGACAAGATATCGCCTAGGGGAAATCTGATCCAAGCCAAACAGCTTTTGAGTAGTTACAAAGAAACTGTAACAAGGAAGTTCAAGCAGGTGTATTATTGTCTGAATCAGTCATTTTCAGCTGTTTTCAACTAGACCCCCCATATGGCAAATACAAGTCTACTGACAAGTAGCTACTTTTTCCTAAGTTACCTTTTAATCACCTTTTAAAAGTAGCCCACAGATTCCCAACATCATGAGTCTATACATAATTCTAGTGCTTTATGATATGAGGTGCTATGGGAAACAAAGCAATTAGGTGCAGTTCTCATGCAGTGCCAGTAGACAGAGATATCTAATGTAGATGGGAAACTAGTATGGTTAATAAAAGATGTAGAAAGTGAGAAGGGTTGTATCATGTCTTAATGCTCCTCTAATAACCTTTGAGAAACTGATGTGAAGCATATGTCCACAGTTAAAGAATAATAAGGCATTGAATGCAACGTAGAAACTCCCCAGATAGCCCATCCAGACAGGCACAACATTTATACTAATGTGAGCAACATCTCAACACCAGCTCAAGAGCAAAGAACTGGTTAGCTGAGATCTAGCTCTGCACTGACATGCCTACATTGCTCCCTATAAAATTTGAGCAATGGCAGATTGGGACACTGGCATTGTACTTCATTCATGCAGCATAGTCCTACCCTACACTGACAGTTTGGAATAAGTGCTTTTCAAATTACAGTTCTCTGCAGGACAAGCACAGGAAGAGTTGAACATGATATCTAGCAACAATCAAAAAATATTGGGGGCTGGAAGAGAAGTCTTTGGGGTAACATCTAACTTGTGGCTAACGTGACAAGCCTCCATTTCTACGTTCTTATGAAATCTCAGAATGCTTTCCCATGCCTGGTCTTGTCACCAATTTTACACTTCTGTTCTGCATAAATGCAAAGCATTATCATTATAAGCAGCACTTAGAAAGTCAATGACGCATTACTGTAGATTTCTCATAGCACACAATAACATCCAGTCTGCTCAACTTAGAATTTCTGCACCAGAACTGGAATATTAGGGGACAAAAGATTATTAACCTTTCCTCTAACTTGCTTACACTAAAGCACAACTCTCCACTACCATGAGATCACTGTGGTTTGGTTTTTTTTGTGGGTGGGTTTAGTGTTGTTCTTCCCACACATACACACACTGTTGAACTTCAAATTTATAGGAACACAAATCCCCACAGAAAGCATATTTGCTTTTCATAATCTCATACTTATGAGCTAGAAGCAGCACATCTTGAAACATTAGTGCTCAGTGTCTTAATTACTAGTCAGTATTAAGCAGACCCTTAAAACTCAGAGCAATAGGAGCAGCAGGCAATACTACAACGCACACTATTATGAGCAGAAACTACCGAGGGCTGCATAATAACTTAAGTTTTATGAGCAAAGGGACTTCATATTTCTGTTATGTATGATAATGGTAAAAGACATGATTTTTTTGTACAACTTCATAGGCAAATGACAGGTATGACACATATCTATGCTATTCCGAAATATATTAGAGATAGCAAAGAACATCAGGGATCATGTGAGAAACACAAATAAATGTCAAGAAACATTTTTACTAGAAAAATTGATACAATAGTAGCTACTTCAGAAAAGTATTTTATTTTAAAGAATTATGCTAATAATTAAAATAGCTTTCAGTTCCTGGTAGTATGTCCAAACATGAAAACACAAGCTGGCTATCCAGTTATGCTTACACTGCCAGAAGGCTGAGAGAGGATGTATCAAAAGCTTGTCTGCTGACTGTAGAAGATGATGATGCAACAGCTTTAAGGCCCATAGCATTCAAGTGAAAACATTTGGAAGCGAGTTCTACACAATTGTTAATCTTCAGTTTAAGTATACATTGCCCAACAAGTTAAAGCTACAGTTTTGTATATCAAGTTCTCTTGAAGTAGCAGCTGGAGACTTTTTGCAAATATGAAGGAAAAAAACCCATACTGTTGTGCTTTTTTCACTAGTTACTACATGAAAAAGTCTCATTTTTAGAGCAAAGTTTATTCATTTATTATTGACATTTAATGAAGCAAAATCAAGATGCCCTGAAGAATGACCAATAGGTCTACCCGTTTTGAGTTTAAAATGGCAAGCCCAAAGATTTGGAACTTTAAAAAAAAAGGGGGGGGTGAGGGGGAAATGAAGGGCATGAAAGCTTGTGACAGAAGCTTTGAAGGTCTTTCAAGTAATGAAACAAGCAAACCAGAAAAACTTGAAATTCCATAATCAGAATAGAGAAGGAAATCTAACTGAGAATACTTACAGTTTATCAGAGAGCTCTCTCACAATATCATCGCACACGTCATTTTCCTCCCACCCAAGGCAAAAAAGTCACAGCCACTTATTGTTCTGTTGCAAACCTGGGAGTTCTACGTCATCTTAATGCATTTTATTTTTAAATAAGAAGTATTTCAACAAGCAGGTTTAATACTAGAAATATTGCTAACTGCATACACACGTACTACAAAGGCTACTAAAAGACTGCAAACCACACATGCTTAACTTCACAAACATACAATTAGACCTACCAAAACCACGACAAAGTCATGCAGACTGTACACCCACACAGTAGATGAGGGTAGGAACCCATACTCACCCACATGCAGGCCCCACATATGTCCTCTCACGAATTACAGGAATGTTATTCTTACAGTAATAAGACTCAACAGGACTAACAAGCCACTTCATAATATTACATTTTCTACTCTCCAGCTTTCTTCCACTACACCTCCTTTCTCTACCACCAACATAATCTCCTATTACCTGAGCTGTTGTTTCTTAAAGACCTGAATCTAATGTGTTGATTGGTCCCAACTGGGGAATACAATGAGGCACTCAATGAGGTCCACATGTGTGGTGGTGTTCTTCAGAGTAACCACATAGAATTTTTTTAAGTGTCTTTACTAGTTTGTACCTTTCTAGAATTATTTACCATAAATTTCCTCTCTGTCATTCATCCTGTAAGGTGAACGTGAACTTAACTAAGTTCCTCCTTATTAAGTGAACATGCTATTGTTAATGCTTTAGAAATAAGCCATTAACCTTCAGGAATTCTGGATCTATGATCTACAACAACAAAGGAATTTTATTGTTGAAAAAAACTTTTTATTATTATATTTTCTTTAGGTGAAGATTTGATTTGAAATAGTAATTTATTTTACTACGCTAAAGATGCGCAATTTGACTGTCCTGAAGAATTAGGGGATTCTTACTTCTTTATGGGCAGAAAAAAGCTTGAACAGAAGAATCAGCTGAGGTGCTTTAAGGGCAGACACAGACAGCTGTTATGTGTGATAAAATATCAAAATACATTATCTCTACTACTATCACTGATTTGTGTTGGTCCCCAGGCACTACTGTAATAAACATGAGTAATCTGAGCTCGACGATGTGGATTATCTCAACATGTGCTGCTGACAACAGGAAGTGTTAAAAATGCATAATAGATGTAATTTGGGGCCAAATAAACTGAACAAATTAAAAATATTTTTCAGTTGCAGGTGTTCTAATTTAAATATCTGAAGCCATTATTGCTGCATGCCAGCACTGAACCCCATGTCTAAACACCCAATACACATATCCTAATATTTCAGTAGTGTTCAGGTCTCCTGAATTGAATAAAAAACCTTGGCATACAACATGTGCAAATTAAGCAAAACTTTACAAGTTGCCTAAGTACAAGCTTACATAAGGGTGTTCACAGAATCTTAGAATAGTTGGGGTTGGAGGAACCTGTAAAGGTCATCTGGTTGCTCTCCGGGCAACACATTCTGGTGTTTCAACACCCTCATTTTAAAAAATTTCTTCCTTACATCTAATCTACTCTCTTTCAGTTACCTCTCTTTTTACTTTAGTGTTGCCCTAAATCTTCCATAATTCTATCACTAGCATTACTGCATTAAAACAAGCTTTCCTTATTGTATTAGTAAACGCCGGTCTCCTTACAGCATAAAAGTTTTATTTTGTTCTGAGGCTTAATATAAGAGAAATGCAAGAGTTAACTAGTTGATTTAGATCTAACAAGATGCATGACTATGAGGAAAGTCAGAGAACAAGCATCTAACCAAAGCCACTGCTATGACCCTTAATAAAACAAGGCTCAGTCTCCCAAACGCAACTGCCAGAATCATTAAAGCAAGACCTTAAACATCAAAAAGTATTTGCATCTATCAACCTGATCTGCTGAAAGATGTCCCTGCCCATGGCAGGGGCGTTGGACTAGATAATCGTTAAAGGTCCCGTCCAACCCAAACCATTCTATGATTTGTTATATACCTGAATACTTCAGCTGGCATCCCCAAGAGGTATTTGGAGTTACTCAAGCCAGAGATCTTTGCTGCTTCTTCCTTGTTCTCCTTTCATTCCTTCAACCAACCAAATAAAATTCCAAATTATGTCAGTTTTCGTAGGGGTAATGGCCACATTAAAACCAGTATATTTTACTGTTTACAGTTTAGTCCTTGGTAAGACCCAAAGCAAGAAGAAATTATATATGTAGTCAATACAGTGCCAGAACAAATAGCTCTTTAATAATTTTTAAAATTTTACGTCACTTAAAATAGGTCCAGAAATATAATTCCATGGGGCAAACTAAGCAGATAAGGTGGATTAGTGAGGTTACATGGAGATGGAGTCTGAAACCTCATCCTTGGAATCTGCTCCACATAAGCAGACAATTCTATCCAGAAAAGCCTTAATTGAAGCAATGGGAGCTGCTTGTGGAAAAAAAGGCTGGCATTTGCAGTTCAAATGCAGCTAAGCAAGCAGAGACTCAATGCAGTTGTTATCCTTGGCAATTGTTCATTGTTCTGTATAATGTGACTTTATTCCAATCCAAATCTTTTAGGATAGGTTTTCACATCAAAATCACTGTTCCTCTCTTTACACTCTCAGTAGAAATCTAATCTAAACTCTAATACTAGCTCAGTGTTTCTCCAGGCTGAGACATTTCAATGAACAATTTATAGGAAACTTGCATGAGTATTGGTTGTGTCTTAATTGCTAGCAGGATAAATAAAAAGACTTCTGAATCCACAGGTAATGGTCAGTTCAGAACTTTTCACCAAAGCTCAAGTAGCACAATTAAGAAATGAAATAATTCTGCATACAAATAAGTAAACATGTAAAAACAGTAAAAGAGGCTTGAGGAACTTTCACTAAAAGTCAGTTAACCATCTGGACGTCTGGTTTTAGAACAACATATAGCTGCTCTAAAGATTCTTTGCAGTTATTTTTCAACAATTTTGCTGTGGACTTCACAACAACTTCTGCACTGAAGTACTTCCATTGCAGTTTAAATATTAAAAGTGTCTGTGCAAAAATACTGTTGATTTATTGAACAAATCTATAGATAAGACTTTAAGGTTCTGACTCAAAAAATTATGTTCATCTATACAATGAAGAGGTTCAATCCAATCTCTATTTGAATCCAGAACTACTTGTTCTAGCAGTTGCCTTGCTGTCTGCACAATGCTGTCTAGTATTCTTCACACAGTAACTTTATTTTTTATTAAGCATTAAAATACCATACAAGACAAATAATTGTAACATATATTTGTGGTAACAGACATTTTTCCATCTTTTTAAAATGTAATTAATGTAAGAAGTTACTTTTTAAGAGCCTAATCAGCCTTCAACAACTGAAAAGCACATGTCGCATTTTAGGGAGGTCATACCCTTGCAAATTACTCATTAATTAAGATATTCAGAGGAAAAATTGTAAAACACTGTTCAGCACAAGTGAGTAGACTGGAAGCCGCATTGTACTGGTAAGAAATACATAGTATTGGAAATACAGGAGTGAGTTTTGTATCTGGAGCAGGATGTGAAAGACACAAAGGAATTTGAGGTTACAGTGGCTTTCCTGTTTCTCTCAAGATATTCAGGTACGGACACTTCAGCTGTTGAGCTGTCTGGGTCCAACATAGCATAAGGAATCTTTACTATAAACTTTACCACCTTTGACTTAATTTCCTCTTTGCTCAACTTTGAACAGCTGCTAATGTGTTTGATATAAAAAGAATGCTACCTGTAAATAAATCCACTGAAAATAAATTTTAAATTCATTGTTGACACCCTTGCCTTTCAAAGGTACTCAGACTTTCATTGTTCTGCTCTTTGGTTCTCGCTTTTTTTATGAACAAGGTGTTTGTCTTTTCTAAATGTGTTCAAGCATTTAATTCTGCTTTGGTGTTTCAGTTCATGGCTTCTGCATTTGCTTGCAAGGCACAGAGGTTAGAGATAAAATTAATTTACATCTATAAGATCCAAAAAAGGAAATGGCTATTCAATGCAAAAAAATATTAGTATTTATTATTACACATCAAATAGTTTTAGCAATCTCCCTCTCCCACATGGTTATAGCTAATGTTAAAATTTTAAGAATAAGAAGGAACTACAAACATGCTGGTTTAATAGTGCTTTAGTGATCCCAAATCAACTCCACTCAACACAACTGTGTGTATTTTTCCCAAATGCCTTTACTATACATTGGAGCAAGCATTCAGAGGATTATTTATGATGTGAGCAGAATAGAAACCACTAAACCATTCAGCTCTAGTACTGTTTGAATGTGTACTAGGTTTCCAGCTAAATTCCTCAAGGCAAAAAGAAAAGATGCACAGATGGGAACTATCTGCTCAAACTGATGCATTAGGAAAGAAAAATTTGATTAAATCACAATTAGTCTCTCCCACTTCACAAAACACAAGAGACCTATAATATCCATGGTTGTAATTTAAACCTATCCTTGGAAAATATTCATAAAAAGATTATGATATTCAGGTACATTGATATAAACACTAATAAAAGATTTGGCCAAGGAAGAGATAGACACACTCTGAGATGAATGAGGGACTGATCTGAGACAGATGAAAGGGGTGCACATGCTACAGCAGGTCATTCTCCATTTCTTACACGAGGTTATGTAGTGTTTGGTTCCTTAGGAGATAACACAGACCGTAGCGTTAGAAGCCTACACCTACCAAATGTCACAGGAGAGAAGGCAGAGACAGAAGTTAATGAAGACATATGTGTCTTCATGTTTCTTCTCTTCCTTCTCTCCAGTAAATAATTTTTTTTTGGAAGATCCTGGAAACGCTTCATTCTTTCTAAATGAGTTTTATTTCTAGTTTGCCTTCTGCATCTGAACAGGCATAGCAGCAAGGGCATCTGCATTTGTATCCAAAACCTAACTCCTTGAGGAATAAATGATAACATAAATGGCAATGAAGTCAACCAAATCTTAAAAGTAATTTCAGCTTTCATTTCATAATTTCTGCAAATTCTAGACTCTGAAGTTAAGATATGCCAAAAGTACTCCACATGAGTGGCACAGAACAATGGGTCATGTTTGTTAAATATATATTAGAAGTATATCTTATGCTTATTTCACTTTTCCTTTTTCACACTTACAACTAAAACTCTGTACTAAAATACAGCTAAATGGACATTGGTATGTTTTGCTAATAATATCCCGTGCTGTTGAAAACCAAGATTACATTAGCAAAGTTACAGAGCATTGTCTTCACTGAAGTAATGGATCAAAATAAAATTGCTTAGATGGTCTTGAAGGACCTGTGGACTAGGATGCATTTAGCACAGATGTCAGCAGTTGGTTTGCAAACATAGTATTGTAATAGGTGCCAGCTTGGGGAAAGAAGGTTTTTGTACTGTGAGCAATAGCATCTCTGGTCAGCAGCTAGTGACACAGAAATTTCCCTTGGCTCCTGATGACCACAAGCATCATTGTTGTAAGATCCCTAAACTAAAGTGAAGGAATCCATGTGAGGTTTATGCACTGAGTTATCCAAAGACAAACACTTTTACCGAGGACACAAAGCCACAAAACCTCTCTTTCAGCTACACAGCTTACCTCAGTTTGCAAAGAAATCCTGAAAGAAAATGCATACACTACAGTCTACCATTTCTGCACTGTGGTGTCAAGACCTCATTTGAATTTCTTGTCATCATATTAGGGATTTGTATCTACTTACTCACATCACAACTGTGCTTCACTGGACTGTTCAAGAGACACACATGTATCCAAAGCACACTCAGAGTAAGCCAATGGGACTGATCCTCAGTGCCAGAGAGGCAGAAAAACATTTGGGGTTCCCTGCATTATACTCCACTTAGTGCAGACACATCTTTATGCTGGTATTTAATACATTATTGTGAAGTTTCTTCGGAGCAAGATCTTACAACAGTAAAAAAATACTTGCTATTTGATGTTTATATTACAGAAAACACACACGCTATAAACAGCATTAAGCTTTCATACAAGCACAAAGAGAGCAAGAGAATGTCTGACCCAGGAGTGAATACAGGTGGAAGCTTTTTGGTAAGAGTCTGCATTTAGATACATGAACACCTGTGACAGAATTCAATGAAGTGCTGCATCAGTGTGTTTCAAGCTCAGTCCAAAACATCTGAAATCATTTGAAAGTCACAGCCATTGGAGGTAATCACATAAAACCAGCTTGGAAACAGAAAACATTTATTGACAGGTTTTCTTTTTATCAAGTCCTAGTACTTACTAGATACTCCACTTTAAAAAAGCCACTAGCTTACTAGCTTCTTTGTGATGTACTTTCTCCCACTGATTTATCATCTTCTATTCAGTGTAAAACCTCCACTATAGGACTGAAGTGGTTTCAGATTTGCACACAGCTTTGCTGAAGTATTTTAGAGATATCTCAAGCTACATTAAATTCAGGCATTTGACCTTGACGAATCATTTTTATAGTTTTGTTAGATATCTCAGAAAGATTACCCACCTTCCTTACTGCTAATTTCTCAATATAGTACACATTTCTAATTTTAGACATACAGAGCTATTGAACTTCCCCTGAAAACAAAGCATCAAAGTCCTTCTAACACCCAGTGTCTCTCTCCTTTCCCCTTCCTCTCCTCTGTCTCTGAGCATTTTGACTAGAATAAGACAGATATTCCTTATTCAAATGGACCTTGTTCTATTTCATTGAAAATAGCCAAGTTTTATCAGTGTCACTCATTGGTTCGCTGTTGCCAAGAATATTTTCATCCCTCAGAAGAAAGAAAAGATAAAAAAAGCATGGAAGAGAACATTGGAAACAGCTCCATTGAAGTTTTAGGTTCGAGTTTGACAAAACAGTAAATTAGTTTCTAACCTGTACAGAACTAAGCTATTTGAATTAGACAAAAGTCTCTGCCATCTTATACAGAAGAATTCACTTCAGCTCAGGGCAGCCTTCTAAAGTTTTCACTAAAATAAAATATTTTGCCTAGATGCCAGAATCCCTTAGAATTACTCAAGGCTTACTCAAGACTTGCTTGAGTCTAATCACTTTTTTTTTTTAAAGTAACTGATATTACTATTCAAAAAGTGAGCCGGAGTCTATAGCTCCAACTTGCAATATTATTGCACGACAGCTAAAGATAATGAGAACACAGGATCATTCATACGTACTCTCATTAGTATAAATCTATGTGATGTATATTTAGGCAATGGCTTTGCAATAGTATTTTATGTTAAAACAAAAAAAAAAAAATAAGGCAAATGTTTCTAATATATTAGAGATTATTTTTATTAACCTGAATTTTCACTACTATGGAACATTTTTTTGTGATATGTCATAACATTTAACTTTAAAATTGCTAGGTTTACAGTTTTTGGACTGAAAGTGCGAGGGCAGTTATGCCCGCTATTTTGCTCCATACGTCCATATGTAAATGTTGCAAGGCTGATCTTTATATGGTTTTGGGAGACAAAATATTTTAAAACCTAGGAAGTCTCATAATCTCTGTGGAATTAAGTATGTTAGTAAGATCTACTGCAGCAGTTTGAGCTTATATTTATTGGTAGCAGCTAGACCCTGAATCTACAAACATGTTTGCATGGCAATATCTTTCCTATTAACTCCCAGTCAAGGAGAGTTGTGCGACTGGCTTACTGCTCCCATGACAAGACACATTTAAGGTTCACAATTTCTGGCTTTCAGTCTTCAACACCCAGGGACCTTTAGTGTTGTCTTTACTTTTTGCCCAGAAGCAATATACTACAATACAAGAAAGTGGTTTATATGTGTGTAATACAAGCTTGCAAAAGGAATCAGAAGATGCTCATCATTGCAAGTCTGCACCCTTGCAAGGCACCATAGCAATTCTTGGGGCCGCTAAACTTAGCAAAGATAACCACATCTGTCTTGGCTGCCATAGAATGAAGTATGAGCAAATTAGATTAGTTGAGTGAAAGCAAATCAAGGCAGACTCCATCAAATGAATATGTTAAAGCACCTTCCCAGTAACACCTTGATCTGTCTGACAGGAGATCCTATGAGCTAGTCAGTATATATTCAGTTACAGGCTTCCATGGGATATCAGATGCCATGTGTCCTGGACTTTGTCAAAATGGCCATAGATAGAATCCTTTTCATCCCACACAGAACCATATATCTATTGAACTGTAGGTATATAATCATCCTAGGAAATGCATGGTTACCCTGGCAACTTCATATATTTCTCCATGGATACAAAACACCCACTTAAAAGGAAAATGCCTTTATCAATGACAAATTCCTCAGTTGTTTCTAAAGCAAACATTCAAACTAGTGAGAATAGAGTAGCTATACAATTTGAAAGATTTAATAACTTATTCACACATATATCAGATGCCACCTTGGATGTCTCAGTGTATACTGTATGTAGGTGTTTAGGTGCACATAAACACATATTTATGTATACCAACTGCATCTCCAGGAATTCAGCATTCCACATGAGTTGTTTAAACAACAGTTTTATGGCAGCTTGAGAAACAGTACGAACAGAATATAGGCGGAATTGTGATAGCAATTCCCTTTCTCCATTTGGAGTCTTTTGAAAAAACTATGAAATCAATGTGAATAAATTAGAATGCAGATAGTATCAACGTGAACTTGTTTTAAGCTAGATTTACAATTAATTAGAGGATGGAACTATTAAGCAAAAATACTTTTTCGAAGTAGCTAAGCTATATTTTCTAAGGTTTGTTTTAGTCATCTTTGTATTCCTGACATTAAATCACTATAAAATAAAAAGTCCACATCCCTCCAACAAAAAAAACACCAACAACAAAAAACTAAGGGGAAAATCATCTAATCTTCCTGATCACAACATAAATATATTCAGAAGAACCTGCTTTCCTTCCATGGACCATTCAAGCATGACATTTTTGTCATTTGCATTCAGCCATTCTGTCATTCCTCACTTGTAACTCTAATTTTACATAAGCAGATGTCAGAACTGTAACAAGATTTAGCCTAACCCGTATGTAAGCTTAGGAGTGACCATAAACCCCAAGTAACTGGATGCAAGCCAAAATCCAGCATACGTAATCACATGTTCTGATTCAATTTCCAATACTCTCAACTTTTGAGGCATTTTGGGGGATCAATAACTATGTTGATTTCTTCTGTAAATTGTTTCCAATGATTTTTATATATAAGCTATGCTGATTTGCTTTTCCTAAACTTTTTAATGTTATATGTAAATCCCAGTAGCACTTACATACCAATTAATGCCTTTCCTCTACTGCCAATCACTGCATTTCAAATTGTATTTTGCTTCAGTCTGCTACCCAGCATTTGCACTCTCAGTATTTATTCTCTGCTTTTAAGTGTATTTCAAATTGTTTGCTTTGCAGACATATTACCTTCCAGAGGCAGAAAGTGCATTATCACTAATGTCAGCTCCCTTTTTAGTTTTCCAGAGTTATTACTCACCATAGCTGCTTCCTGTAATGCTCTTTCCTTAATGGATAAGGGAACAAGGGGCTACAGTTTATTTAATTGTTCCAAAATTTCTTCTCTTCTCATTACCTACCTCTTCACTAGCCTGTAGTAAAAGCAAGTGCACCCCATGGGAATAAGCCTCCAAGCACCTTTCACACACTGGAAAAAAGTATTGTAGCGGAGACTGTGAATGGGTGAATATGCAATGCTTCCTTTTCCTGGCACACAGTAACTGATAACTTTTATATCTTTACCTTTAATTTTTGTCCCTTAGCAAGGGAGAGAGTACATCAAATCCCCTATCAACATTTTCTCTTTCTCACCTGGTTTTTTGTTTCATCTCTTATGCTGGAAAATGTGTCTGAGTGAGAAGACATTACATTTTAGAAGCGCATCTGATTTTAAAATAAGTCAAAGGGTCCAGGGGGGGCATACATCTAAACTATAGTTCTCATATATCCATTTAAAGCTAAACTAGTATCGAGTAGCTATCTTCTGGGAAAGAAGATAGTAGCTATCTTCTAGGAAAAAGGATGTTCACAGATATTAAGAAGAAATTACCTGCCTTCCATAGTCAGAAGCAGTTAGATTGATTAGGTCAATGATTCACAGGACAAACATATTTTGATTATGAATTTGGATACAAACTAGCGCCACAGAGATCAGAAGCATGAGTGAAGACTGGAGTTCTGTCATGTTCATCAAAAAATCCAGCAAGATGATATTGCAAGCAGCAAACGATATTGTGAAAGATTCCATGACCAAAATATTTATAGTTGCACAGGGGCAGAACTTTTATTAACAATGATTTGAATAACAATCCTGAATTGCACTAAAGACAAAAATTCATTTAATGCACACTACTGAAAATCTATCTCTCTGGATTCCTCCTGAAACATAGGCAGACGAAAGGCTTCATTAATTTTCCTTGAGTTGCCTGATACCTCAAATGACTTGCATTTTTTTTCTGCATAGCAAATACCTTCTCTAAGTTATTCCTAATGTTGAATATGCAAGATTTACCAAGGCAAGTACCACTGAAACTACCAGGGAATTCAATCCCTGAAACTAAATAAATTGTTCTAACATTTTAGTCATCATACAAAGGAATTTAAAAACATCTCTCACTTTGCAATTTTCATGGAGGTGTTTGATCTTTGAATGATTGATATAAAAGCAAATCAGGGAGGCATTTTCACTATTTGCATTCATTACTTACACTTTTATATAGTGTTTATGTCTGCAGGCCAACAGACTGGGAGCTACTGTGGCAAGATATATGGCTAGTGCCCTGCCCTATTCTCAAAGATAAGACAAGATGCAACAGAAGCTGCAATCGGAACTTACCTGCTGATCTTTTCAGAGAAACTTGAAAAAGGACAAGCACCTTATTTTTTGGCTGAACATAAAAGCTAGCACAAAGAAACACAAGGAAAGTATTAATCTCAGAATTAAACAACTAGCTTGTTGGTGGCACCTTTGATACAAGACCAGAGGTTGGCCGTGCTTCTTCCTCTGTAGGGAAACTGTGACCTGCTGGATATGAGAGAGTTGTAAATGCAATAGATTTTCATTTATCAGAGATTTTGACATAGTCTTACGTAACATTTAATTAGTAAATGAGAGACTTAGACAACATGCCCTCCCATGGGGCAAATGATTGAAAAACCAATCTTAAAAGAATATTTATGGAGGCCACACCTAATGTTGAGTCCTGCCACAGTCTTTCCTTTCTCTGAAGCTTCAGCAAGGGAAAAGGATGCTTGCATGACAACCTGCTCACCAGGGTTATTTATCATGCATAATGATCCCTGGAAACATTCAAGGCCAGGGTGGATGAGGCTCTGAGCAACCTGATCTAGTCAGGGATGTCCCTGCTCCTTGCAGGGGGGTTGGACTAGATGACCTTTGAAGGTCCCTTCCAACTCTAGCCATTCTATGATTCTATATCACTCTGTATGGCTCAAAATCATTTCCTTCTAATACTTTTCCACGTAAACCATTTGTGTTGTCACAAATACTCCAGGCGTTTGCAAATCATGGTGGGAATGTTGCAAAGCTGGGCTCTCAAGCTGGGACTCAGATTCACACATAGCATTTTCTGAAGCTGTTAACACAAAAAGTGATATAAAGTCTTCGGTCCCTTGTTACAATTAATTTCACTGGGTTTGCTTTTACACTTCTAAATCCATTCTGTGATGTCACGATTACCGTAGCTCGTGGCTGAGGGCACAAAACTATACCATTACACAGAAATCAGAAAACAAAATGCACAGCATACTTTGCATTCACTTACTTTTTGTTCTTAATATTTGGATAATACCTAAACTCTCATGTCAAAGAACATCAGACAACTTTTTGGTTGAAAACCCTGGGATAATTGATTGACAGACCCTAAGAGTAATGTTTATGTGACTTATGGATATTATTTGTCGATAATATGTAAACAATTATCATTAGAGATCTTAAGTCCCAATGATTTTTAAAATAATCCAGTATTATTTATTCACTTCAGAAAGCATTTATACATTAAGGATTTTATCTACTCTGAAAATGATGACTATGTATCACAAGTGCAAGATGAACATAAAGAACAAAAACCAAAAAGGTCACTCATCTCTTCCTCTCCTGACTCACCACTCTTTCTCATGCAGTCAGCCTGTTTTTCCCTATAAAATGCCACGTCTACAAGTTTTCACCAAGGTATATCAGGTTGCATCACCACAAAAGAATTCATCTTGGATGATCTGAATATTTTAAGTGAATATTTAAAGCTTGCCACAAAAGATGAGTGGTAATTGCAATAATATGTTAACTACTGAAAAGGCAAAGAAATACGAATAATATACTGTAGGTTTACAGAGGATGCACACAGAAAAAGGAAATTGCCTCTCCTACAATTATAATTATATATTCATCTACATATGTTACTTATGTAAAGAACCTCCATTTTCTAACAACTTCCCTGTGTTGTTTGGCAAGGTTTCAGTATGTGTGGCTGTTTCACAACTGCAAGGAGAAAAACGCAGCCAAAAACTGAAGAAATTATTAATAGAATATGCATTCAAGTATTTTAAAATTTGTACAGGAATACACATTTTAAGGGGAAAATAAAAATCCTCATGTGTTGTGCTCACAATATTGTTAAATTTCTGTTTTTCATTATTTCTATTTTCCCATAGCCTCCCAAGCATACCTAGAGCTGCCTGCATATATCCAAAAGATATATCAAATTAGTATCCTCCCAGCTCACACAAATTGCTGAAGAAAAGTATTAAAGACTAAAACAATAATATATTTTTCCATTGCTGTGCAGATACTCATTGAAAAACTTAAGCATTGAAGACAATAGGACTAAACAGTCAACAACAGGAGTACGGCATTCACAATCTGGTCCTGAGTAATAGGTCCTCGGTTTCTCAAACAGCCTTAAGTTGTGGCTCAGAAACTCACTATGAGTTCTGTAATGACCAGATAAGCAGAGATAATTTTTCCATTAAAAGATATAATTACCTCATCAGATGTCATCTTATTAATAGCCATCACTCTGTGAATACTCACAGAACTCTCACTAACCTCTCAAAGCTTTCTTTCAAGAGCCATCAAACTAAATTAAAATTCAGAAAGGATTTTGCGTGTATCATCTTTTCTGGGATTACAAAATCTTGGTTAAAAAAAATCTAGAAAAGAATCTAGATGCAAATGGATGGATACAAACTAACATAGCATTACTGCGTTTAATGTTCCATTACTAAAATATGGAACCACAGCCATGATTAACATTTTAACTGTTTGCACAATAACAATAATAATATGAAAGCCGTAAATTATGAAGTCTAAACTATCATTTCACTATTAGATTAAGCACATCACAGCCAAAAGGGCAAGTCCAGTCGTTGCTGCTATTCACCACCATGTGATTCTAGCTCCTTACCTGGTGCAAACATTTGACACTATATGACCTTACGACACGTCAGATCAACTCATCATTTTCACAGATGCTACCCCTGTTGGCCATGTGATCATCCATGCTGATGTCAGGGAAACAGCGGGAGCACAGCGACGAGGACAAGTGAGGACAAGTCTTGGATCTGCTCAGTCTCCACCCCTATGACAAATCTGATCGATCAGATGAAAATTAACTACAGCAAAGGTTTTCATTAAACATTCCAACTTAACCACGTAGCATTTTCCAACAGAAGAGTGTTTTATGACATAATTCCTGACCGAGGCTACTTCTGTGTTAACTAAAACTGACATTTATTCCATTTAGCTCAGTTTACATCTGAGAATTTCATAAATATTCAGTAAAGGGGCACTTACAAAGCACCTGGATTTAAACACCTGGCCATCTGAGTACATGGATTTCAGTTATAAAATTCAAAACTACATAAGTTGTTCATTAACAACTCTTCATTCACAACATTTAACAAAGCTCAACAGAAAAATGTGGATGTGCCAAAAAGAAAAAAAGTTATTGTAGATATTATAGAATTTCAAGGCAGAAGTCCAAGTTTTCCAGACTCTGACACCTAAAACCAGTCTCCAGTGTCTATACTATAGGAATAGTTTCCATTGCTTCAGTATGACTGACTGATATTCAACCTCCTGAAAATCAGGCCAGTTATATTTAGGCACCAATTTATGGACTTGGAATCTGATTTCAGACTTCTGAATTGAAAATTTACCTCCATATTCACAGAAGTCCACTCAATATTCTTGTCAACTAATAAAAAGACCAGAGAAATTTGACATTTCAGTCTACATGTACTTTAAATATCCTAATGACATATTTTCAACCAAAGATATAACAAACATATAGCACAGATAATAGGACTTTGGTTTCTCTTCTAGCATTGCCTATATGGATATTTTATTCATTTTCCCATATGCTTTGAAATATACAGGTTTAACAATTTTGAAAATAGAGATTACAATAAGAGATAAAAAGGTGTACAACGAAAGCAAAAGAAAACCAACCAATAATAATGTGTTCTGCCTTCACAGAAATGTGCATCTCTACTTCACTGAATCATCAAATCATGTTCACTTCGCTGTAGTTCAAATACATCTTTCACAAGATGAAACAGAACGGTAAGAATATTTACATGGCACAAGTTCCTCAGCAGATGCTATTAACCTAATAAATCGAAAAATGAAGCTGCACAGAAAGCCAACAATTCTGTTTTCCACAAGTACACTATTATGAACACAGTAGGCTTAGTATAAATGTATATAATATGCCTAATATAAAGTATGCTTATATATTAATATGTTTAAATATATGATTTTACTAAAGTTTGGATCAATCAAATTAAAAACCATCCCTGCTGTGCTAGTAATGCTGTGTCCAGCAAGGTATATATGGCATATTGTTGTCAGCATGCAAAAACTATATATGAGCAGTTAATATAAATATTATTCTCTGTATTAACGAGTTCTCAAAAATTAAAGTACCACAGCCTATGAGTATTCACAGAGCGGCAGAGATTGAGAATAGCAGTGAACATACAATTGCTGAGAGTGACCCAAAATTAACTTCCCATAGATCTAGTCATGGCTCAGGTTTTTTGCTGTCAGAAAGCTCTGGCAAACCCAGATGAGAGCA
>WHYT01017296.1:697104-725687 GCA_009806455.1 Tetrax tetrax
GTTTATTCAGTTTCATCCTTAAAATGAAATATGCAGTGTAGCTAAATATTCTATCTTTATTCTATACATAGCTTGAGTTGACTGTAAGTATTTTAATGATAGCAAAAATGAAAAATGCAATATTGGTTTAATTAGAAAACTATTGGAAAGACAGGGAAGAATGCTGTGCTTAAAAACTCAGATCTTTAAATGTTAATAGTCTGTACACTCTCACTGCTTCTGTTTGTAAAAACATTGAGTTGCCTCAAGACTATCAAAAAGAAAGAATGGCTAGAAAAAGACATATTCAACAGTAAGAGAGTCAAATAATGGCTTCAGAAAGTCAAAGTCACACATTGTCTTCCAGGTTTTTTTTTATATCAATCCAATAATAAATTAATATTCTGTGCTTAATCACTCTTTCCAGAAACACTACTTTGTGGGTACTGGAATAGTGGATAAGTTCAGACACTGGATACTGTTATCATTGCAGTATTTGTAAATGTATCAGAATCTGCTGAAGCTAAGGTTCAAGAAAGATACAGAACCATAGGAGCAATTTACCCCATGAAAGAGACCCTCAGATTTTATATTTTGGTAAGAAAATACTCAGAAGAGATCTCTAAATTTGTGGGCCCCAAAGGACATAAGCTTTTCATTGGTATATCAGGAACCTACTATTTGCTATGCAAACTAGATAACTTACTAGGAAATTATGCCATTTCCATGCAAAAAAATGTAGATTGCATAAGCTGCTATTAAATTTTTATTTAAAAAAAAAAAAAAAAAAAAAAGAAAAAAATTCCAAGAAACAA
Source organism: Tetrax tetrax (assembly GCA_009806455.1). Lineage (NCBI taxonomy): Eukaryota > Metazoa > Chordata > Aves > Otidiformes > Otididae > Tetrax > Tetrax tetrax. The sequence continues at coordinate 697,899 of WHYT01017296.1, forward strand.
TCCCTCTTCTACTCGTGGTCAGTGGTATGGCACCCTTGCTAAAATCACCAAGACCATCAAAATCTGAACATGGGTCATACTTTAACCTGACCTATGATCAACGTTGTAGTGAAGAGGTTTTAGCAAAAAAGCAGTTAGAAAAATATTAATGGTGTGCAAACCAGTGCTGACTCCCCCCTCCCCGCTATTTATAGTTCAACTACAGTAGTTTATATTAAAATAATTTTAAATGAGTCCATAGTTACCAGACTACAAATGTTTTCCAACTACTATGTTTACATGGAAGGAATTATCTTGATTGCTCAATATTTGAAATTTCTGTGGAATTCCCCAAGTATCAAAGCATTTCAAAGTGTTTGTTATCGTTTATTTTAAATTAATCACTGTCTTGGGAAAATAATTATAATACATAATCTAGTACTTTTAAAAAAACTTATAAATACGTGTATATGTTCATTACAGGTCATCATCATCATCTCTTAAAAAGGCGTTAACATCAGACTGAATAACTAATAAAGCTAAGTGCTAGAGATGAGTTCTATACATCTAGGTATTAAAATTATGTAAAATATATCACAGCTTTATAATCAAAATAAACTAGACAAAATTTTTCATAGGCTGCAGCTTTAAATTCAATAAACATTATATTTTATTATAATTATGTAAGTACCTTTCTCAAGAATCATCAATAGATTAGAATCTTATTCTAAAATATGCCGGGAGAAGATGCCAAGGAATGGCTGTGGGAAATGAAGGCAGCTCTTTCCCTGAGAAGGTGCTGAAAGCAGCCCAACCATGAATATAAAGCATTTTTTCAAGATCTGATCCTTTTCTCAGGCTGGACTAAAGAATGCAGTTAGGCAAAAGTGCTGGATGTTCTGCCACTCCAGTGAAAAATAAAGTTCTTCAGTATGTCTGCTTAAACCGTCCACACTAGATAGAGAGTAAGGAGAAAGCAAACAAATCTGGAAAGCTGCAAGCACTGAAGTGAACATAAAGCTGTTTGATTTTGTTATAAACATCAGTCATGTTACCATCCCTAATTTTCTTACATCTTATATACATTTTCAAGAACTAATGGTTCAGAAATCATGCAATTCTCATAACACATCTTTTATCAGTAAGTAAACAAAACAGGGATAGTATAAGGTGAGATCAATGCCTGACTATAAAATTCTTTTAGGAGTATGTAATATTTATCTTAGTGATATGATCTGTTATCATCTGCTTAGGCTCTACGTATCTAGAGGCTTTTTGCTCTTGCCACACACAGCTCTGCAAACCTGTATTATTTTGCTGTGCCTCACTAGCTCTATTTCCTTTGGGTTTAGCTACCACAATAACCAATCATCTACAATACGAAGAGCTTAACAGAGCCCCCAGGCATTTATAAGTTTAGCCTCATAGTGCCTAAGGAAAGCTAAGTATCAGTATCCCCATCAGAAGGAGCATACCTGAAGACCAAGTGATTGAAGGTCAAACGGTCTAAAGCAAATAATTGCAGTGAAAGGAAACATATGTATACAAATAAAGGGGTAAATCTGAAAAATCAGAATCATTGATATGTGAAGAACTTCCTGTTTCTCTTCAAGCATGCCCGACACATACCTTACTCAAAAATATTGCATATAAGTAATGGGCCATGGCAACGGATATAATGCCAAAATGCCAAGTCTGGAGGAAAGTTCTCTCAAATCAGTTTTGCCTTAGGACTATTAGGAATTTATGGAACTTAGTATTTCCCGACTATCCAAATAGCACTGGAAATTGTGAATATTTGTCTACCTACTCTGATTTTTTTTTTTTTTTTTTACCCTGAAGTTGAAACACTGCAACAGTACTCATCACATCACGGACAGCATTTGGACTTAAAAGTAAACATTCTTGCAGAATTGTATCTAACTGACTACTCATTTTAGTGTAGGTCTGAAAGTAAACACTTGTAGAAAATCCAGCGCAGAAGTAGTACAGTATGCAGCAGCTTATCTTCTAGACAACATTAGACTAAGAATGCTTCATTTGGTCGCTTCCTACGTTATACTAGCTACTGAATTAACCTTCAAGTCCTATGCTCCAAAATATAATAGTCAGAGATTCATAAACACAATTTCAGAAGCATTTATTCTCATCAACATCTTCTCAGAGATTATGAAAAAAACCTGAAAACCAAAGGCTAACATTTACTTTTGCAACTTATTAGCAGTCACAAAGAAGAATGCTGACTGAAGATTATGTCTTAGAATTCTGGCAGTATTCAGATTCAGTGACACACATACCTGATCAGTTACAGAGAAAAGCTTCCCTACGCAGCTTTGCTGGAAAGGAAGACATGACACGTCTTATCATTTTCCATAAAAGAACATTCCTGGATCAAGGCAGACGTAAGTCTTTATTATTCATGCTAATCCTTACACTTTTTGATGAGTCACCAGCAAGGGATCTAAAACTTAAATGTGGAAGCTGTTATGACACAAAGCACATGAATATAGGCATGATTGTGCACTGAATAGTACACAAAATTCTTCTAATGTCAATAAGCTTTGTTTCTGGGATGTATCTGAACCAGCGAACTGTAAAATTAAGTACCAAAAAATATGACATAAAAGTTAAATAAAGGGTATGAGTTCTTCTCCTTGGAGCCCCCAACATAAAAAGGGCACGAACTTGCTGGAGTGTGTCCAGTGGAGGCCATGAAGATGATCAGAGAGATGGAACACCTCTCCTATGAAAAAAAAGGCTAACAGAGTTAGGGTTGTTCAGCCTGGAGAAGAGAAGGCTTCTCAGAGATGTTACTGCAGCTTTTCAATGCTTAAAGAGGGCTTATAAGAAAGAGGGGGACAGACTTTTTAGCAAGGCCTGTTGTGACAAGACAAGGGGTAATGGTTTTAAACTGAAAGAGGATCAATTTAGATCAGATATAAGGAAGACATTTTTTACAATGAGGGTGTCAGAACACTGGAGCAGGTTGCGCAGAGAGGTGGTGGATGCCCCATCCCTAGAAACATTCAAGGCCAGGTTGGACGGGGCTCTGAGCAACCTGATCTGGTTGGAGATGTTCCTGCTCACCGCAGGAAGGTTGGACTGGATGGCCTTTAAAGGTCCCTTCCAACTCAAACCATTCTATGACTCCAACAGATAGTTTCCTTTATGTCACGTTATTTATGACCACTTCATTTTCTTTGCATCCTTTGGTCAGCTTTGTGTGAGCCAGCACTTTTATCCAAACCAATTTAATCAAATCCATTCACTAAGTTCTTCATATATAGCTATATGTTTTAAAAACAACTCTCTGTTGTGGCATTTGCAATAGCCTGCAGTTAGCAACTTACAAAGACTGACAGTGCTATAATTGCAATATATATATTTTTAGTGAAAAATTTCACTTGCCAATTTATGTAGTCAACTAACTATTTTGAACAAGAAAAAATGCATTTTGTTATAAACATGATTTACAGTAATGGGAAGGATAAATCCAAATAAAGACTGGATTAATACATTTGAAACGACTGTAAGAAACAGCATAGGTATGGCTTCAGCCATTGTGATTATTTTTCAACCTAGTCTTCGAACCAAATTTAATATTAAATCTAGTTCATAGTTCTTAAGCATATGGAAGATTAAGACTATCACGGTGGCTAGTAGTCCTTATTTTTAAATTACAACAACAGTATATAATGACATCTTTAAGAAAGTATGAGTCTTCACATCCTTTGTATTTTAATATGGGTGTTTCAGAAGTGAGCATGGTGGGACAGTAAATTAACAAAATGCTTAGTCATTTGCTATCTCTGAATACAAGTGACATTTCTGATAGTATTTGGTGAGCATAAATTGAATTGACCTTGGAAGAAACCTTAACAGCCTCATGTGCATAAACCAGTGAGGAGCTATCTATATGCAGTTTCACACCTCATGAACTTTTACACATTATTCATCTAAATCAGAGATCCAAATACAAAATCTGGCACTTGGGACATCATGTGGACTTCTGATATTCCTTGGCAAATGTAGAGTCCTGAAATAAATGGCTAGATTTAAATGATTTACAGATGTATGGGTAGGATAGTGGGGAAGAGTTTTTTTATTTTTTATTCCAGATGCATACCTAAAGTATAGATAATCATTGTTCTGCCTAAATGGTGTTTCAAAACACTACATTTGAGAGAGCGCAATGGCATGGAAACTGATTATAAAAAAACATGAGTGGAGACTGCAGAATTTCCTAGCATCTGGCATTCTCAGTTAAATGAAGAGCTAGTCATATGCTGGCTTTTCAACTGTGGCATGTCACCTAAAGTCTGCAATGCTACAGCGTGGGTGAAATGACACAGCTGATGTGCCAGTATGTGACATACCTTTAATTTCACATGCCTTGCATATCTGCATCCCCCACTGTGAAATGTTGCAGGGGCATACTTTTCAGGTGACGTTCCATTTTTTTTTTACTGGACTATTTGCTCCCATTTAAAGTCACAATTAGCATTTGAGATTAGAGGAAAAATGTTAGCCAAGCTGTTTAAATGGTGCACTTTAACTGAAGACCAATTTTTTTTATCCTCTCATAATGCTAAGCACCATTCCTACCATCATTTATTTTATGTCCAGGAGATAAATGTTTTTAATTGGACTATCAAAAAAGGTGCATAGTAAATACATGATAGAAACCTCTACATAACTATTTTTGGTAGAAGTCAAACAAAATAAAATGGCAAAATGTGCTACAAATGCAATGTACAGAAATCAACAAAATATGTGGTTTAACATCTATTATCAAAATTTCCAGCCATACATTGTTTTCAAACACAAATAACAAAACATACAGAACAAGACTGCTTTAAAAAGCTACAGCAACAACAGAAATAGCAAAGGGAGGTAGTGTCCTGAATGTAATTACAGAAATAATCTTTCATGTTGTGCCATTGTATTTTGAAATTTTACAATTTAAGTCACAAACACACAGTTGAAACAGACTTCCAAAACCAAGTTTTTGATAATGTGCTTCACCAAAGACAAAGCAAAGATCTATATCACATTAAGCAAAATAAAACAGTTCCCTCTTTATGAACTTGCTTCTTTACATATGACCTGCATCTCCACCTGTACCTCTTGTTGGAAGAGTATTTTGCACCTTTATTTCAGAAGCAATGTAAAATGCTGACCACTTGGTGATGAGCAAAAATTCCAGCCAGGTTACAGCTTGATTTTTATAAATGTGCAATATATAACAATTTTCTTTTTCTCAATTTTTTTTTTTAATTGAACACAATTTAAATGCTTGTAGAAGTATTTTTTGGGTAGCAATGGAAATTTAAAGTTATATTTCAGAGAATAGGTTCAACGTAGAGAAATAGCCACAGAGGCTTTAACACTGACCTGCCAATACACCTCAGCCATTGGCTGGATGTACCTACCTGAGGTTAACTCTGTCTCTGTGCCTACCAGGTCCTTGCTCTTTCTGCTAAAGTAAACATCAATTTCCCTATTCTGAAGGGGGTCTGGTAATCCAAAGGATTGGATCTGTTTGCCACAGTGCGGATCAATACCACCCACTCAGTTCCATGACTTTCTGGTGAACCAGTGTCCAACTCAGGCTAAAGTAAAAGCAGTTGAAATAGCTGCAAGCTCTGTATCCTATTGCCACTCCAACAATACCACTGCTACCATTTTGACACAAAAGCAGGGAAGCTAACAATCCATTCAGTTCTGATACTCCATCTATTCAAATTCTAGGACACAAAGCAAGTACATAGCCTTTTCCACATGTATGTAGCTCCATTGGGTTTGTACACTGCTAAGATAAAGACTCACAGAGAGATTCTAAACTATAATTTCCTTATGTTAATGAATATTTTTCAAAATTTAGTGGGGGAACAAGTCAATTATTGCCAGGATCTGAGCCTTAAAAAAAAGAGGGAAGGAAACAAAAACAGGAAAAAAAAAATCATTACTACCTTCTCAGATAAGAACGGTATTGAATCATCAGTAAAAGCAGTGTAAGGAATCTGTAAAATAGACAGAACTATAAGAGAAAACAAATTTGAAATATAAAAAGAGCTCCTAAAAATAGATACAAGAACGTAAACAAAAGGTATTCTTTTTATTGTGAATTACCCTGATGCAGTGTCATAACTTTCTATGTAGGAAGAGGGGAAGAAAAAAAAAAAGAAAGAAAAAAAGAAATCTTGAATATCTTTTCCATTTACTCTCTCTCTCAGTGAAGAAAACGTAAATATCTCAAAGAGCTCATTTTCCATTGTGATTGTAAAAACTGTGATATACTGTAAAGCCTGGTACCTTTAGCTGTGTTCAAATTTGTGATGTTATTTTAAAAATGAATAATTTATGAAAAATTATAAAATTAAAATGCTTCCCACAACTCACCTAAAAATTTCATGCAAATGTCTTAACTGCGTATCCTTTGTTCTTCATCTCCTGTTAACCCATTCCAGTGGAACGAGGAGCTCTCTACACTGAGTTGTATATAACCCTAGGCAAGAATAGCCTTGGAGTTAGATTCAGACTGGGGCATTTCTATCAAAATGATAATTATGTAGTAAAAAAACCCAGAAATACATTGATTAAATTATTTTTCCTAGAATTTTAACTGAAAGTTTATCTGCATTTAACATAGTATAGATTGCATATACAATAAAAACTCAAACCAATCTGTGTACCACACGAGTTCACTGTGAATACTCCTCCACAAACACTGGCTGAGGAGTGGGCTGGCTGCACATTCATTGGTCTCGTCTTTTCACATAAATCATAGCTGTCCAAAGTCTAATCGGATTTACACTGGCTGCCAATGTTCCCAGAGGCTTCTGCCCTAGTCAGCTTGGCAGTTCTACCAGGAAGGCCCAACCGCACACGGCACAGCCTCCGGGGAGCATCCTTATGTCGAGCACATCCCTCCATGGCCAATTTAGCTGGCTTTCGAGTCACCTTGCACTGCTGGCATGGTGCAAAGAGCCTGCAGTGCAGCTGAGGACCAGGGCCAAGGTGTTGTCAGTTCTGATCCTAAGGTTGGGGAATGCTCTATTAGAGACATTTTAGAGTTACTTTCACAGCTCATTGCAAAAGCACCACACACATAACCTTCTCATAAAATAAAACCCTTCCTTGTGATAAAAGCTGCAAATGAAAGCATTCTCACCTCAACACAGACTAGCTCCCATACCCAGCAAAGAAGGACTGGAAAACTTTATGATTACGACTGCTGGAAATTTCTGAAAGAAGCCTCAGAAAATATGTCTATCTTTTGTAGGTAAATCAGATGAAAAGATTTTTAGAAAGCTCTTTATTTTAGGAAGCATTTTAAGGTTTATGTGGCCTGCAAAAGTTCTATGTTTATTAAATATATATGACATTATTCAGCATAGCATTTTTACTGCCATACTATACAATGACAGTCATCTCTAAAATGCTGACTAACCAGCAGCAGCTGTTGAAGAACTTGCTGGAGTTGCAAACCAAACTTTCTCAGAAGTTTGAACTACAAGCTGAGGAAGTTGAAATATTAAGAAAAGAGTAAAGGAAAACAATTAATAAAAACTAGTGACTGACTTCATAGTGCTTTCAGAAACTGAAGATTTAAAATTTACCAGACAGCCACCTGTAACCTCAAGAACTTTACAAGAACATCATAAAATTAGAAGTACTCTAAACAGACTGAAGGAAGCAGTTGTTTAAATAGTAACACAAGCATTTCACATTAATTAATAGTCAAATGCAAGCAAAAATTATTTTATGCAAGATTCTTTTTTTTTTTAATAGATATGTATATATCCATCTATGTGTATGCATGTGTGTATGTATATAAATATGTTTAAATGCAAAGGCTTTTTAGCAAGGTCATTTTTTGAGCTGAAACAAAGCTATTTGCACCACAGAGGATAGACAGTTGCGTTACGTATTTCCTGTGCACATGCATATATATAGCGCAACTCTCCTTGGCTTTTGTAAGAATGTGCTTGGGCCCTGTGTCAGCTAATTAGTTACAATCAGGATGCTGTGTGAATATCTATTATGAATTTAATTAAATCAAATTGCAGAGATCTTCTCTGCAGCATATTTTTAACACATGTTGCACAGCAATGTTTCATGTTGTGGTTCACATCTTAATGTCAACACATTCCTGGGGACGACCAGTCCTTTGAAATGTTAGAACTGCACTTTAACAGACATACTCATTAGTCCTGTACCGATTTCACAACTGAAGGATCTGTCCTTGCCTCTTATTTTATACTTTCTTTACATCAAATCATGGCTTGGCTTATTTTAAAAATGACTGGGTGTATTTATTAAAACTAAAATTAATTTATTTAGCACACTACATGTCAGTGACATTTTTCTACATATAATATATATTCCTATTTGGTCATGTACTTATGGTACAAAGAGGTAAAGTCAAAAGCAGAGAATATCAAAGTGGACTCATTCAAGAAGCTTAACAGCATCAGGACTGTGGAATTCAAACCCAGGTCATCTATTTGCCTTGAGAAGAGAGCAAACACTGAAAGGCAGACAAGCCTGCATGTGTCCACGTTTACTTTTGATAGTTTCCTTTCTTGAATGGAAAAGGACAGTATTTCTTTATACAAGTGGATTCCTAGGGATAAATGTCTCAAATCTTAATAACCCACATAAGGAGTATGTTGACTGAATGACTTATGATTGCCACAATGCAGCCTTAGAAATAAATGTTAACGAGTTAAAATTCCTTGTAGAGTAAAGCAGTGTGTATTCCTTTAAAAACAACGTGCGTCAGTAACAGAGAGCAGCTCCTGAGAGGCTGCCTTCCCATGCAAGTATCATTGATTCTTCCAGCATATTCATGTCATTCTTTTCATCATTTTCCAAAATATACCACTTAAACACAGACACACTAAAATTATTTTTTTTTCTTATCCTTTCTAGTAGTCTAGATACTGATCAGAATAAAGTAACAGGGACAAAGAAAATAAAGAAAAAGAGCAATTCTTTCTCTGAATCTAGGTATTGCTTTCTGTACCTGAATTAGTTTCATTGATACAGTTTCACTTGCTGAGTATCAGGAAAATATATTCCATACAATTAAAAAAGACAATTATTTGTATTTACTGTTTAATAATACATGGGAAACAAGAAAAGCATGTGTAGTCATACTATGATGAATCATCATCCAATCAAGGAGTTTCCTTCTTTCAGTCTCTATCTCCTCTCTGCTCTAAGCTTCTCAGCCGAGGGAATGGGAATTTGAGATTTTGCATAATGTCAACAGCAAAATGAGCACTGAGTAAAAATAATACATCTTTTCCATTGTAACTTCATAACACACACACAAAAAAATAGTAACTTAGTCAAAACAAGGAGAGAACTCAATCTTCATATCGTGGATTCAGTAACTTATTTGTATTTAGTACAGGGTCCTCCATTAACAGGAACATTTTTTATTTAAACATAGGGGAAAATTAAATCTTCAGTCTCTTATATTTCAAATAGGAGATTATATGGATCAGTTATAAAAACTAAAGTAAGATGATAAGAGCCCAGACTTTAGATTATTTCTAGCTATATGACAGCCTTTTTGTGGACTGACTGAACCTTTCAGTTTTTATGCTTCAGCTTTCCTATCTGCAAAATGTGAATAAAAATGCTCTTCAGATATATTTCCACATTTTTAGGAAATACTAGGCACATGAAATGCCATAACACACTATTGGTGAGAACAAAATCATACATTAAGTTTTATAAATACAACCATGTTACAACTCTTAAGTGTAACTGATGTAGGAAGGTAGGTTACAACTAACAGCTTTTGCATTCAATGTCTCCTGTGGGATATCAAACTGAATATGGATAGAAAAGCATTTGCTAAAAAAATACGCTTAAGTAATTCCGGTGGAGCTGAATACAAGGGTCAGAAGCTATAAGCGAATGACTGTACTAATGGCAAGATTTTGTCTCCTTAGTCATTTGGAGAGATCACAAATGACAGCGTCCATCATCTGTAAAAATAAAGTTGGAAGAGGCAGCTGCAGAACTATAGAAAGCAGGCATGGTGTATCCACTAAATGTTACGCCCTGTAGACCACAGCTCACTATCAATCCATCCATCCAGCAATTAGACACTGCAGCCTGAGCTTTCTGTTAAAAAGGGCACTGGTACAGATTATACTGAAACAAATTATTCTCTCACATACCAATTCATAGCATAGAGAAAAAAAAATTCTCAGGAACCAATCATTAAAGGCTTCCCAATAGTACATGACAGTACCACCAGTTGCATCTGTCTGTTATTACTGAATGTATTCCACACTCTCCTGGAGAAAATTAATAACCATGCTTAGCTGAAAACTGGTTTTTTTTCTTACAAAGAATATTCCTGAAACACAAGAGTAATTTTTTTTGGTATGAACATTGCTGAAACATATGAAGATATGTTTTAACATAAACAAGTACATTTTTTGCCATGTTCTCTCTCTCTCCTAATCAATACTTTACAAAAGGAAACAACACTGTTTGCTGACCTGTGTGGCAAAAGCAGCAAGAAGGTAGCCAAATCAATACAGAAGTAACTTTGAGCAGAGCGGGTGATTTATAAGCTGTATTTTACTATCCTTGCAAAAGTATATAATTAAAAACACATGATGTACATTTGTAAAATAGAGAGTTCCATATTTCTTAGCAATAACTCTGTTGCAACTTCCATTGAACTGCAGCAATACCTCCATGCATTAGGTTTGTACTCAGAGAGAAAAAGATGGCAGACTGAAGGGAAGTGAATAGACTGTAGATTCTTTTCATTAGAAAGGAAACTAATGAAAACCAGTCAATGAGTGATGAGGAAAATGCCTGCACCAGCAACCCGGCATTCTTCCTATGTGGGTTCACATTAGAAATTAGAAATAACTATTTCATTGTAGGTTTTTGGTTTTTTTTAACATGGAATTCCAGACAAAAACTATGAATGAAGAACCTAATGGCTCCTGTCAAACTGAAAGATTCCTTTGTTCAGCATTAGAAGTTCAAAACGTTCAATACTCATTCAAGGGTTTACTAGATTACCAGCCCAAAGACAGACTTCCCTCAGATGTAGAGCCAACAGTGCTACTCAGCTGTGCCCCTATGTCTATGAGCTGCTTAACAGCTAGCTAAACGTATAAAACAACATTGATAGATCTACACAGGTAGTTAAAGAAATATTTCACTACCTTAAAAAAAACCCACCTAGATTTAGTAATTTTTTAAATCTCAGTTATTTTACTTTTTGTTTCTTCTACACTAGTCTCATTTGGTTGACCTATCAGGATGTAAAATATCACTATCACAACAATTTACCATTAATACTACTGTGAGGTAATAAAATTTTTAAGATTTTTCCATTTTTTTTATATATACATACACACAGCAAGTGGGAGTGAATGCACAGAAACTATCAGGAATCTACATTGTCAAGGTGTGAATATGGATTCTTAGACTTCTATGAAAATGGTCTTGTACTGTATCATATGCCATAGATTTTCACCCATTTAGCTCTTCAAGGAGCTCTAAGTCAAGTATAGCTGAGGTTAAAAAGAAATCGCAAAAAAAAGCATCCAGTATTAACATGAAGACAGCAAAATATGGAAAGCTTTACTTGGAAATGTTTGTTATAAGCTTCTTAGTCATACTGATATTTTGCATGGGCTCTTCTGCTCAGAAATCATACACAGGTGAGTTTCTCAAAGTGCATTTAGGATTGACATCGCATTAAGAGGCCTCCCAGGAAACAGTTTCCTCATTTAGCCAGACAGTTGAAGGGAGTCCCAGGTGTGAAACATTTCACTAACTGAAATCTATTATATTAACAGTAATCCAAAATGGTACAGTTGATGCTGGAATCAAACCTACCTCAAAGGTCTAAGAACTGGACAATGTTTGGCAACTATGATAAAATGATCTCTTCTCATTGTCAGAATTATTGACCACCCCCAAAATAGAAATTGGATCACAACATGTATCCTGTCTAACGTGCAGAGGCACTTCGGTTTCATCACATCTCCAGAAAGTGGCAACGTCAACTTTTTGTAATCCCAAACAAAAAAGCAAAAGTGGATTGACAACCTGGTAAGTGCTTTTGCACGTAGCCAGCATAAGGATGGTGTAAGCCCTGACCATATGAACACTGAAAGAAGGGGAAAAAAAAGTCATCACAGAAGAGTCTCTCTGTCACGGTGCTCTGTAAAGTACTAAAAAGCAATGTGAATATGGCTATTAGGACTGCAGTTAAGAGTGGGGATGAGAACCCACACCTAGGAGAAATGGGCTTCAGGGATGAGGTGGTGGTTGGTTAATTTCAAAACCATTCATCATTGTCATTAAAGTGTGAAATAGGTATACCTGACTGTAGCCAGAGGAGAAACAAGTTTAGGAAGTGCTAACAAATGTCTAATTCAAAAGAAGTGTCTGGAGCACAGTTCTGTGACTGAAGTATACAGCATTAAAAAAAAAAAGGCACAGGATTTTGGAATTTCTCTTTCAATTGGACACCCATTTCCACTTTGATATTACACTAGAACAGGAAATTCTCAGTTAGATCAACATAGAAAGAATAACTTCAGCAGCATGCATTTCTAAATTATTTAATGAATGGAAGAAAAGTCATCTGCCACTCAAGGCTTCAGATCTAGAAGACTGGGTTCACTTAGATACATCTGTTTTCCACAATTTACTGTTGAACTGTATTTCGAAATATACTTTTCAGTATTCACACATTCCCTCTGCTTTCGTGTATTTGCTTTGAAAAGAAACCCTGCCTGTCCTTCCTACGTACTGTGGGGACACCCCGTGGATAAAATAGAGTAGCGCAGGCATTAAAAATGATACTACGGTAACTCAAGCTGTTGTTAAGAAAAATAATCTGTATCTCAGCCATGCTGCTATTTCCAACAATTTGAGTGTTGCCTCTTGGCTAACAATTGAGACATTAAGAAGTTCTCATTTAAAAATCTTCACAATTAATACCCTAAATAAAAAATATATTTTAATCTTCCCAATAGCAATTTCTTCTTTGATATTTTTTCCTGTGATTTCAAAGGAATAGAAAATGATATAAGACTACAGAAGAATTAAATATCATACTTTAACAATCAAAAACATCCACAAAATGTTTTAGTTGCATATTTTGAATAAAGATTTCATTTCTCTTTCTATTTGCTGATCTGATTTTATCTTCCTTTCCTTAAAGTGTACTGTAATGCAGAAATAGGGAAACAGTTAAAACAGAAAACATGCACACGCTACTTACTTGGGTGACCCAGAGAGAAGGGCAACTTAATAGCTGCTCTTCTGTGTAGAAATCAAAACAATAAATTTTCTATTTCAAAGAAATATTTTGCTTAAAGTACACATTCCTTTCTTGTGCATCTTGTGACTAATGAGATCCTCACAAATCTTCATAGGTGTAACAGGAGAAATAAAGACTTAGTTTCACATCTCTCTAGTACTTTAGAGTTATTTTTTTAAACAACCATTACTCAGAAAATGGTAGAGTTGAAATTCTTCTTGCATTATGTTATCTCCTACATTCTTCATCTGACCAGCGCAGCAGATGAAAAACAAGGTAGTAATTAACGGCTCTACAATCCTCTGTGCAAGCCAAAACCAACATAATGTCCTAGCAACACGTTTTCCATAAGACATTACACATCAGCTGGATTAATGGATCAAAATTTTGTCCCTCTTCTGATGTCAGAGAGGCAAAAGTGTTTGGAGCAGAAGCCAGGTCTCTGTGCTTTATTCCAGCTGAGAGCTTTTCATCAACAGAACAATTCTCTACTGATTAATTACAGCCAGCATCTGTCTCCTTTATATCACCTGAACAGTAAAAGATGTCAAATCAGTATGGAGATATCTGTCCTTTCATGTAGGAGTTAGTGAAACTCTAGTACTACAGGATGTAGTAGTTAATTATTACATACTATCTAATATTAGAAATGATTGATGGAAACAAACAGCAGCTTAATATAAAACAAAAACAAAAAAAAGGAGACAATAGCTTCTCTTTATATTCTCTGTTAATTTGGGATATTTAAGTATCTTAGCTTTCTTTGGCCAATTTACTATCAAGGAACAAGTTGGGTTTTTTTCCAAAATGGATTTGTTAAAAAAGCATACACATTTCATCAAAATTAGTATTTTATAAAGCCATCTGGAATAATCCAATGTAAACCTTCAGATGACATTTTTGGAGAACCATCTAGAATACTTCAGAGATATTTTGGTTTTTCTGAACAACAATAGCCAATTTAGAGGTGACTGAATTACATTTGGTTTTCAATTATATATCGAATTATATTCATTTTCCTCTTCATATTACCTGGCATTTTTTGAAAATTTGTTATTCTACTACTGCATCACAATACTAAAAGATCCTTCTCAAACCCTCTGCAGTCAAATTAAGTTTTGAAGAAACAAAATTTGTTTTTGATATATATTGTTACCCTTTTTGTTCGTAATTTATGAGTATATAGAATTACACAGAACAAGTCTTCGAATAGATCCTCATAAGACTTCTTCATAAACATGCATAATTTATTCCTTATTTCTCTTTTTAAAAAAACAGTATTTAAAATACTCTTCTAACCATTGTTAATAGTAGCAATGATACACTTAAAGGCCTTTAAAAGTATGTACATTTGAAAAAAGCAGATCTAAAGCTTGATGCATATGGTTTTCTCTTTCACAACTTCATAGGAGAAAAAACGAAGGTAACAGGAGTATTCAACTACAATTCCATTAAATATAGGTCTTGTCTTTTTCAATAAGCACAGATAGTGACATATTCAGTAAACTAAGACTCATTCAACATAAAATCATTTTGAGAGATATGCAAAATCTTACTCTATATAACTAAAATTCAACAGATTATACTAGCACTGCGGCTTTACAGCTGGATCTCTAGACACCCATTACATTTTGTGAGCTGTTTGTACTGTAGCTTTTGATATTCTTAAAGGATTGACAGCATCCATTTCCTTTCAAATAAGGTCGTTTTCAATTTAGCAGCATTCAGCAACCTGCAAATCTGAGTCTGCAAGGCACTCTTAAGAATATCACTTTCAGACGATGGATGATTTCCAGGTGGTTTTGCAGAGAAACCATGAAATGCAGCTGCTACAAAACCTTTGATGAGACATAAGTAGAACAACATCAAAAGTGTGCTTCTTTTTGAGCAAATACATGAAAGCGCAAAACTAGCTGACAGTGTCACATCATGGAATTCATTTTAACTTGCAGATAGCAACCAAGAGGAAAGATGATTTATATGGCCATTGCTTGGAGCATGGACTATACAGTATAAAAATCAGAGAAACAGATTTTTAAATCCATCATTATATAATCAGGCAAATTAAAAATTAAACCTTTCAAATAGAAATATACACACATAAACCACACATATGTATGGTATCATAAATCATGATACTGACTTCTCTAAAATTTCATTTCACTGCAAACAGCAAGGTGCATAAACAAAATTCACAATGGCAACTCTCCTCACAGCCTCACCCAGCCTCCTAGAAAGTACAGCAGCTGGACAGCAATACTCAGTAAGTCTAAGGTGAGCACAGTATAATTATACTCATTTATCTAGTTCATTAACAACCAGCTTCAAGTGTTTGAACAAATATTTATAAAACAAAACACTGGATGCTATACAAATGGTCAGTTCTCTAGGCAGAAATAATTGATTTTGACTTCATCATGTGCTTAAGTTTCTAGTGTGTGTGTATATATATATAGATCTTTATAACCTATATAATTTTGTTCAGAAGATGGAACGTTTAGACAACAAAGCCACCTTTCTGAATTCCCTATGCCCTTTTGGACCTAGTAGACTGGCCTCGGTTATGTGGAGAGATGGACCAAATAAAAGTTATTTTAAATTACAGATAAGATTAAGTCTTTCCCTGAAAAATATAGAAATTATAGAATACAGAAATTATCATTGGAGGCATCCCATTGAGAACGCATTTCTTCAACTCACAGAAGACTCTCAGGGGGGAACATATGTTTAAAAATGAATGCATTGACTCAGTAAACTTACTAGTAATATTTCACCAAATTTGAATACATCAGGCTTTATTTTGACCAGCTTTTGAGACCATTCTGAAGAACCAGAGCAATCTGAAATGGCGTTTACCCAAGTTCTGCAAAAGTTGATTCCTAGTTAGAGAAAAGCAAAAGGATTTCACTTTTTAATGTATGTGTGGTTTACTGCAAGGAGAAAATTGTTGCTTTTGCAGCCACATGTGTATGTTCTACACCAAAAATCTGCAAGTAAAATCTTATTGTTTAATTAAAACTACAGTAAGCAGTGAATTTTGTTTCCACAGTTCATGATGTTGGCATTTCCACTGAAACCTTTTATAGTTATGTATGTAACCTAACTACAAAATACTCTCAAAGCTGGCAACTAGAGAATTCCTCATATTTTCTAAATGGTTTAAGCTTATTTCTCTGGTTAAAGCCAGCAGCAAGAGCCTTGATTAGAAGCTTTGTCACTGCCTTCAGCAGGTATGTTGGATCCAACATAAACAGGTATTTAGTCTACTTAGTAGCTCTGCCTCTGCTAGGACTAGCCTTGATTATAGTCATATCTTCAACTCTACCACTTGTGGTCTGCTCATGAGTACACTCTATATAAACTTAAATGGACTTGCAATTTTTATGGACTGATCATACAAACTGTTTTTTCCCCCACAGGAATCCAAAGAGACACTTGAAACAAAAAGGCTCAGCAGCTTATGCAAACAATCTTCTGCCATATTTATACTGGCAGATTTTATACCAACAGAGAACCTGTATGCCAACGTTTGGAAGGATACCACTAGTATATTTCTGGCCAAAACAAGAGAAAAATCCTGAAGATTCATTTCTTACCTTAAGAAAGGAACTTACACACCTGATCTACAGAGACTTTTCTTTTGCTTGCTGTCCTGAAACAAACCTGATCTTGTAGCAAGGACTAAAGCTATCAAGCTGTTAACATGAAGTTATCATCAGGAAAAAGTTTGGTTTTTAATTTAAAGTATGCTTTAACACTTCATTTAGTCACTTTTTAACTGTCTGGATATTTTGTTTCTTTTCACTTTAAGACATATCTTTATTCATATTCGCTCTTCAGTATCACTGCAGATGTAGGTATGTATTGTCTTTTGGTCCACTAAATTCCCTTAGTATTTTGCAGTAAAAAAAACAACCACAATTTTATTTGGCTTGGAAACAAAAAAAAAGTTCCATTTCTGTGCCATTTACAGTCGTATTAATTGTTAAATATTAAGAATAAAGACATTTCAGATCCGTTATCCTGCAATAATTTCTTCCAATAAAAACAGAAATTGAACATACTCAGTTCATGGAGTCACCTCCTAAATCAGAGTCTTGGCAGAGTTTCAGTAGCTCTCTCTTCCATTGCCACAGTCCTCAGGTATTGCTTGATTTCCTGGTGACATCCTTGCCAACACAGAAGAGTCTCACAGCCATTCACAAGTTTCTCTTTCTGGTCAAACTCATTCATTCAAGTTTTTTTCCTTTCATGGTTCATACAGAACAGTCCCATAGCAAAAGGGTCCTCGTCCCAGGCTTGGCATGAACATCCCTTCTCTCTCATCTACATGAACTGGTTTTACTCCTTGTTATCCTTCTACCCTACCTGGAATTTCCCAAATGTTTTGGTGGTTTGGGCTTTGTTTGTTGTTTTGTCTTACTTTTTAAAAAGCTCCATCATAGTAATACTTTGGCCCATAACCAGTTATCCGTTTGGTTTAATTGAGTCTTGTATCTGTGACAACTTTCCATCTGATTAACTTTTCTAAGCGGGTCCCATTCACACACATAAGGAAATTTGGCTGACAATAGGAGTTCCACCTGCATATCTGCTATTACAACAGTAATTTACAAGGTGCTTTTGAATTTTTGTGCACTTTACACAAAAATTTTTGCAAGCTGAAAAAACTAAGTGTCCCATTTACAGTGCTAAGTAACAGCAGAAGGCAGTGAAGAGGATATAACCTTTACACAGAAGCTGCAAAGTAGCATAGAAGCATAGTAACGTATCTCAGAATGCCATCCAGAAGGATGGCTTTAATATTGTTGTTTTATGTCTGTCCATTATCAGAAAAATGTCTCTTTTCAGCATCACAATTGTTCAGCCTGGCTCCAGAAAACTAGACCCAAAGTGCTTTTTTATGAGCACACAGGGATTTTTTTTTTTTTTTCCCTGTTGCTATAGGATATTTACACTTTCAAGGATGCCCTGATTGGAACTAGTACTTAAAATACATCAGCAATATTTCTTTGACATCTGTCACACACATTTCAGCACAGTCCTTTCCAACAACACATTCTCATGAATCATATACTTCAAATCTACCTCATGTGCCAAAGAGATTGTGATAACGGAAACCTGACAGTTTTTTGGATTTGTTACACTGTGAAGTGAGACAAGTCCAAGTACCTATAGGGAAGGAGATGGAACGGTACAGTTTAATTCCATCTGTGCTACAATTATTTGGCTTTTCCACATGATAAACTAAATTATTCACATTACTTCCCATTCCACACCAGGTTAGCAACTCAGCCACCGCTGCCCATCTTAAAAAAAGGGGAAAGTCAGTTCTAATCAGGTAGACTAAGCTTGTTGGTAGAATCCCCATAGGTCCAACAATCAAGGAGATAGTAAAGATATTCAGATTCAAAAAGATAAACATATTTACTCTGAGTTCAGACACTGTCACCAACCCCACCTCATCTGCTAAGTGCTAAAGCACCTATACAATATTTGAAAAATTTGTTACTAAACAATTGTAAATTTTCTACTGAAAATCCTTAAAGTATTATAAGAACACAGCATAAGAATCTCTGCATTAAGCCAGCCAGCAAACTCAGTACACTGCCTCCAAGAGATACCAAGAGTTGATGTGAAGGAAAAAAAAAATTAAAAATAACTTTGAATGATAATTCCAGAGTATACTCTCCCAACCTCCACCAGTCTGCAGCTCAGACTTCTCAACCCAGAGGTATCTTTGTGCTTCCCCATCCTTCAAGAATTTTCTTTCACACGTTTGCATAGCCACCTTTTGAATTCACATAAAACCTACAAACATGATAGAAGAGTTCCACAGCCTAATTGTATGGTGAGACCCACACAATTTTTTTGTAAGCCTGTTCCGAAAAGAGTTAAACTGACTGGAGTTACTTCTACAGCACATGCTATAATGGAACTATTACAGCATGTACTACTCACAAATTATCGATCTGCACTTTGGAGATTATTCCTGCTATGAAAACCTGCTGTATAGAATTCATCAGGATACAGTTAGATAGATGATGCCACAGAGTAACTGCACATTTAGTGAATAACTGGATCACTCTCCTGGAGATTATGAAATGAACTGCATCTGCACCTGCCAAATCAGTGAATGCATATGCATGAATCAGACTGAAATAAACAGAGATGTGCAAGCTGCAATTTTTTTCAGCAAAGAGACTGATGAGAAGATGATAGTGTGAAAGGTCATTTCAGTGAAGAGAAGAAAGAGGATATTCATGTTTGAAATATGTATCTAACATCTTGTAAGTGCATAACATTACATCTAAAATGCTTTCATCAAAAAGCATCATTACAATGGGCCTCTTCAAATAACATAATAATGACTGACATTTTTACCTTAACTTATAGGCTATTCATCCTATAATTTTCTCCATAATTGTTATTTTACAATATAGATCACGAGTAGCAAGGTCTTTCGTAGATGTACTCTTGAAGTTCAGTATTACTTACATGAATATATGCTTTGCCTTTTAAAACCTGTTGCCAGGTTTTGTTTGCTTGAGTCTTTTGACAGTTTTGATATTGCTTCTGCCATTGAGTTTGCAATGATGCAGTGAGAACATGACAATCAAATTCTGTTGCTCTGCAAAATTCTAAAATCCCAAGATGAAAACTGAAGTCCATTATCTGTAATAATATCAACTGGAAACACACACTGGGCATGCCATGCTATGGGAGAAGGTTCCACTAGTGCATGAACAAGATCTATTTCTTAATTGGAAAAGCAATAAACTATCACAAGGCATACTTGATTTGTTCTATGCTACCCCAACTCTTGCTAATTTTCTGGAAACCTATTCCAGACACTGTATTGGCTTTATTGTTTTTACGCCTAAAACTATCTGATCTGTAATTAATCTGCTCTGCAAAAGAGATTAACTTGCTGGAAAAGGTTAAATATGGATTGTCCATGAGGGTCTGAAAAGTCTCCATTTTTCAGAAATCTTTTCCCAAGTTTTCTACAGAAAGGAATAGCACGCATAAAAGTGATCTGGAAAAGAGCTTGTGGTTTTCACATGATAACAAGTACTAACATTAGTTACATTAGTTGTGTTCTGTACCCAGAATCACTGCAATTTTGTGTGCATGACAACAGCTACTGGTAATTATCTGTTAGTTACCTATACACTGATATTTATACTGTTCTTGCATGCCATTTATTGAATATAAGTTTTACATTACATGGCCACTAAGCTCCAAATATTCTAATATATTTGTAACCTAAGTCAAAATGCAGTTTAACGCACTAGCAATAGCTGCGAACTAAGCAAATTCCCCAAGAGGAGGCAGTCTTCACAAGGAAGCAGCCACGCACACAATGTAGATTTTATATCTCTTTTGATCACTTCTACAGCAGTTATTTTATTTTACTTGTTAATTTGAAATATTATGACCATTTTACTCTGCTTATAAATCACTCCACCTTAATTTAAATACAGCTAATTCAAGTGATTCTTAGAAGTCAATAAAAGCAATTTATAGAAACAAGAACCAAAGCACTATTAATTTATAAAACTTAGGTTTTTCTTTAGTGTCATATTTTTAATTGGATGTGTCTTTTATTAATTTATTTTTGCTCCAATAGCAAATGTATCATAAAATGGCTATATATTAATGATGACTACATGAGTCAATTCAGAAAACTTTGACCTATGATGCTGATTAAAGAGGTTCCTGAAGTTGGCACAGCGAGTGAAACGAGTGCACCAGTAACAAGTTAGCATCAAGTTATCACACAAGAGATGCCCACAAACTCTATGCTATACCACACTGACCTTATTAAATAGCAATGATTGTCTGCAAATAAAGTTAACTGTTCTTCCAAATGTCTAGGTTAACAACAGACAGAACTCTCTAGATTCTGTATGATAAACTTTGATTGCAACACCAGTAAAAATAGTAGTTTAAGACAACTTCATCTAGAAAACAGAATTTATGCATTTTTTCATCCCATTACAATAATCTCTTTTAACCTTGGAATTCACAATTTTTTTTTTTTTTTCAGTCTGCATGATTTCTATCTGAAAGATTTAAAAATTATCCTGGGGATAATTTCTCACTAATCTGGGACCAAAAGTTTCTTAACCTCAGATAGCTCTATGTTCTCTGAGGGACTAATAAACTCATCATATATGGAAAAAAAATATGTACACAAAATTTGGATACTTTTTACCTGAACCTACCAAAAACAGCATCTGGTTATTTTCCCAAAGGTCTTGGGATCACTGCATAATGCTTCTCAGCTCCCTGATTTTATGGGAAATGGATCCTTTGGAATGAAATCAAAGCAGGCTACTACCACTTTATCTTGCAAGGATACATTGTAAAGTCATTCCTCTCTTTTTATCCATAAAGGAAGCCCATGGTATCTTCAGACAAGTCTATCTTTCTCTTCTTGTCTCAGATGAGGATTTCATAGGGTCCCTTATTTAGAGAAACATATTATCACTTCCCACCTGCCCTCAACATTACTCATGACAGGCATATGCCATTAAAAAAAAAATAAAATCAGGGTCCCGCTAGTTTTCACAGAAAAAGTCCTCTGGGGAACTGCAAGGCTTTTGTCATTCCTTTCAGTTGATCGCTGCATGCGAAAGCCTTTGTTTCCTTAAAAGAAATAATACTGCTTCAGAAAGATTAAAGTAGTAATTGCCTGAAACAATTGCCTGAAACAGGTGTTTGCTACACACTTGAGTCAGCTGTGAAACCTAAGGTATGATTTTGACAGTCACCAATCTTGCTTGTCCAGCCTGTCATACAGTCAACAGTACAGAGAAAGGGGCTAAACATGGGTGGTTCTCATTAAGTTTTACAGGAGCAACAGACATCTAGAATTTCTGACAAACAAGTCCGTATTTTCCCAAGTACGTGGAAAATGGAATATCCAAAGAATATTCACTATGTTTTAACATTTTAAATGTAGAAAAGTTAGTATTTGAAGATGCAAAGGATAGTAGAGCAGATATACTTTCTCTGCCCAAAAATGTATTTTGTGGAGGCTTTTGCCCAGAAGAGGTCCAGTTTTCTCACAAGGAATTGGACTAGCTCATTAAAAGAACATTTTCTTAAGCATTGTATATTCTTGATCCCAGTTTTGTAAAAGTTCAGAAATGTTCAAGAAGTAAGAAATTCTCCTCCCTCCCTGCAAAACCATAAACCACTAAAAGAATCTATTGGGAAGTAATTTCTAGAACTATACAGCTACTGGATCAAACAAACAGCTAACAGATTGCACACTTTAATGTCACCAACTAATGAAATGAAGGTCATTACAAATTAAAAACAGAAGCTAAGCTGTACATTAGAAACTGCCAGGACTATAGATCAGATTGTGCAATATGGAATCTATGGAATCCATCTGGCTAGTGCTCAAGAAAAAAAAAATCCATCTTCTTTGGTACTTATCAAGTCAGATGATTCTACAGAACTGTGAAAGTTCTCTGCGTTATTTCAAGATACAGTGTACTGCAGACATATGCTTTCAAAGGCTGCCTAAACAAAAAACCTCAATTTTAGAACAGAAGGGCTATTAGAGGTAATTCAGTTTATGATATGCACTATGGCTGAAAGCAAAAAAGCTAACCTTTATCCACAACTACAGCCATTTCTCCAGGATGTTTTAAGGAGTGACTCAGCTATGAAAAAAGCTAATTAACACAGCATGTCTCCTGCTCTACACTAGGGAAACAAAATCCACTATATTCCTTACCAACTCTATAGGAAGTTTTGTGTACATTTCATTCTAACAATCCACGTAAAATGGCAAAAAATAAGGTAATTCTTTGAAAACTATGAGAACTTGGAAAAAAAAAAAACAAAACAGAATAAGGAAGAGGTTGAAAGCAAGCATAATTATCAACATGTAGATTTTCACATAGACTAGTACATGAAAATATAACACTGCCTATTCCAGAAAGAGATATAATTGCTTTATGCACTTCATAGGTTACACATTTTTTAAAATAAATACAGAAAATAAAAGTAAATATTTTCACAATCACTTTACACTTCAATAAGAGCCCATACCATTGTCTTTAATATGGTACAAATCTCACTCACTTAGGTCTTATCTTCCTTTAGTAAAGCTACCTTAACTATGATAACTGCCCTTACACATTATGTGTTTTTCTACATGTGGAACAGCACACTATAAGCTAGGGAAGACTTTACAGTGCACTCAGCAGTCCATTCTAACTCTTTTGGGGTACTCTTTATTATTCAGTATGCACAGAACAACCTACCCTGTAAGCATTTAATGGAAAGTCAAACTAAGTTCACAACAAATTTTTTTTCCTATTATCTGCCCCTGAAAATCATTCCAGGCACATCTGACCAATCCCCCAATTACTCAGGTTATACATTTTGTTGTTCCATAGACACAGCAAATGGCACACATGGTAGCCTACTTGCATATCTTCTTCCCCCCACCACGATGTCCCCATGCACGATCTCCCTAGGCTGGAAACGGTCTGTGCCCCCATATGCTAGGAGCTTTGTTTGTCCTTCCCCACATTGCTGTTGACTGCTACTACTCTCTTTTTTCTCCACTTCACATTGCAAGGGCAACTTATAATCTGCATTATAACCTTCTATCTACTGGACACTATTCTTAATTTCTCCTTTCACATGACAGTGATAGTTTTGTTTTTGAGCTTGCACTCTTGCAGCAATTGGTCAAGAACTTCCACCTCCTATTCTAATCTTAGTGGAAATTAATTCACAGATGAATTTCCACACTAATTCCTAACAGACTTTTTCACATGTCACGGTGCGTGGACCAAACATCCTTGAGATTTTAGAATCTGTCTTTACTTGGAAGTCTAAATATCAAAATAACACAAACATTTGAAGATCATGTCTGAAAACCACTAGCAGATATACAAGCTTTCTCAATGCTTTTCTAGGAATTTCTTCAGATATGAAGCCACATGAGTGTATTTCCTCTTCATCTTAAGTTCAAGTCCAAGGACTTTTCCCCCCCAAGATCAAACATATGCAAATTATAAACTCTGAGTTTTAGATATTTCTCTTACTCTTGTTCTCACATGTGAAAAACAAGTGGTACCAGACTGATGTCCATAATAACAAAAATCAATGCATTCTTTTTCTTGTTCTCTTACAGTAAGTTTCTAGCACACAGATATTTTTATATGTGGTATTAATTCACTTCCTTGTTTCAAGTCCATGAGGTATATTTGATAAAAACTAGAAGCCATCTGCACCAACTGCTGCCTGAATAACTGTTTTTGATGGCTGTATAATTGAAACCAGAACCTTTCCTCAAGTCTTTGTAAAATGAACTTCAGTTACATGAACTACTGGTACAGTTCTAAACAAGAGTCAATTTTCCAAAACCAACAAATTTTTCTACACAGTTTTTGCCACAATTTAAGTTATTTTTAAAAAACATTTCATTCATGACTAGATATATTACCCACTGCTGACTCATCCTCAGATACCCCTACACGTCTTGACCTATCTTTTGAATAAAGAGAACTGCTTGAAAATTATCTGATGATTTCTTCTGAATTACCTTGCATCATATCCTTTACAGGACCTATGAACAATCTTTTTTTTCCTCTAGGCAACCTTGAAGATAACCTGTAAGAACATTCATCAAGATAAAAACCACATACACAACTGACTAAACACCAATAGGCTTGCAAATTATGAATCTAGAGAGGCTTGCTATTATTTCAGTGGAAGTTTCAAGTGGCTAATGGATATATGGCTGATTCCCCCCCCCCCTTTTGCTCAAATATAATTCCTAATACACGAACAGTTTGAGTAATATCTTGAGAACTAAAGAAGCATTAATATGTTCTTGATCCAAGTGAATGCTAAGCATTACTGTATTCCCTAAATAAGGTAAATGCAGTAGGGAGAACATGATGACAGTGTTAAAAGTTAATGACCCAGTGCAATAGTATTTAAAACAGATTTGGCGCTAGCTTAATCACATTAATTGCTACATTGGACAAACTGAAGAACAATGAATACATTGTCCCTGAAAGTCCTGAAGCAGCATCTTGTCCATTATCTTAAGGATGCAGTGACATTCATGATCTTCAGGTAACTGGAACTTTCAGTCTACTTTGTTTGTCCTGCCACATCAGCTAACCATGAAATATTAATCTAAGTAGTCCTCAAATTATTATTCTTTTTTTCATACTCTGAAGTACCTTTAACAAGGCAATCTGTCTCTTAATCACAACAGTACTGGTCAAAGACTACTACTGATTTTAGGATAAGATGGTAAGAACATGAGAGAGAGAGAGATGCCATTAAGTGCTACTGCCCCAAGATAGCTGGTACTCGGCTTTCCTTTTTAAAAAAAATTTCATCACAAAGGAGCTAGCTTTGTCAGAAAGCAGCAGCAGCCACCGCCATTCCCCCAAAGGTAACCACACATACCTCAGTTCCATCATGGTCAAGACAGTCTAGGAAGTTTGCAGAGTCTTTTTTAATGTGAAATTTCAAGATGATTTAGAGCAGTTGGACTGTGGTCCTAGAGCAGCCTATTGCCGAGTACCACTGCAGCCTCAGGCTACCCATAGCCATCTGAAAAGCCTGTGGTGGTTTGGGCTGAGGGGGCAGGGGGGTATCTTCTTTTTTTCCTACCATCCCAGGCTAATATATCAATAAATGGTCCCTCAGACATTCCTCTCCCAAGAGTATCTAGGTCTCCTGAGAGCTCAAGTAATGCATGAGAGTTCCCATAATTCCTCCAGAGGCCCAGAAGCAACAAACGAGTAGACTAAAGAAAAAATTATAAATAGCACTGTCTTGCTAACCTCTGTGCAATCACAGAAAAAGGCAGACAAGGTAGCACTGAACTGAGTCAGAATGCTATAAAACAAAAACACATCATGGCTGATGGCACTTAGATTTGACTCGGTTAACAATAATAAAATAAAGATACATAAAACAGACTATGTGCTAGGAGAGCATGAACCTGACTGCTATCACAGCCATCAGATATTTAAAATAGGATCCTTGGCAAAATAAAAAGAGGAAATAATTGGAACAGTCAAACATGGTCAAATTAAAATGACTTATTTTCATTTAAGAGGGTCTAAGGACAGATATTAATGAAATAGTTAATATGATTAATCAGATAACTTTGTAGAATAAAGATAATATTCATATCTTTTTAATTAGGTAAAGGTTTGCATGGAAAACAAAAACCAAAAACCTTATTTTCTTTTTTCCTTTGTGATTTGCTGCATTAGATGGCATTGATAGATATAAACAAGCAGAAAAATATGTATTTATTCAGATCTCAGAGAGCACAACTTTTAATAAAAATTTATTGGAAAAAAAAAATCAATATAGTTACCTTTCAGGTCAAGTTCCTAGACTCTAAACTTAGTCTTCCTCTTGACATAAAATCAGTCAAGGTTCTGTATAGGACTATCTACACACTGTTCTAGTGACAAAGATAAGAAGTCTTTTAATTACATCCAAGGTCATAGAACTGAAGCAGGCAACAAGTCTTCCAGATTTTTTCTGCTTACACCACCTTATTGTTTTCTTTTTGCAAGCATTATCTCTTACAGGGAAGAATCTGCTGTCAGCAACTGCAGTATTTTCTGCTAAGTCATTCCAGCACCTTGCAAAGACATTTGAAAACATAAAAGTGATTTACAACAACACTTTCCAACAAAATGCTGCATTGGTTATCTGAGAGATGAACACAATATATCAATATGCAAAGAGCAGGAAAGGTCCTGCAAAAACATTAGCAACAATCTATAGGAGTTCCGCAGAGTCACAGCAGGTTTTGCACCTCAAAAACCCTTACCATTTCAAACAGTAATACATTCTTATACGGCAGTGATGAAGCTTAAGAACTCTGTAACAACCCTTACCTTGAATATGAATTAGAAATTAGAAATATTGAGTCACTAATATGAATTAGAAAAATTAAATTGACTTTACAATACAGCTTGTGAAAACTGTTTCTGTGTAGTAACATGTAGTAACTTTTTCAGCCAAGAGATATACCTAGCCAGTAGAAGTCACAACATAGTCTTATAGAAAGAAATTCAGTTAGTGATGGAGGCTTGAAGAGCCACAAAGACATTTACTTCAAAGGGAGAGCCTGCAGACTTCAGACGAACAACTCTGAAGACAACTCAAGTTCTCAGCACCATCCGTATCAGACATAAGTAGCTGCAGCACATACATAAACAACCACTTGCACAGAACACACTTCTCTTATTCCTTGTTTCTATATTTTATTTCTTATTTCTATGCTTCCTCTTGGTTTCTGCTTATCCCAAATATTTTGTACTTGACAGTGGCTATAGACAGGTGCCATAAAATACTGAAGGAATTAACTGCTGCAGCGAGGATAAATGCATAATTTGCAGGGTATCTGTTACTACAGATGACATATTGCAAAGGAGGTCCACACTTCACAGTAAGGGGAC
>WHYT01017296.1:725707-756227 GCA_009806455.1 Tetrax tetrax
TTTGGGAAGAAAAGAGCACACTGTAAAGTTCTTCAGTTCTCACAGTTTATCTATTGAGTCTATTCTGAATTAGTTATGTTTTCAGTGTACCAGCTGCTCAGAGGGAAAGTTTAAGTGATGAAATGGAGAGGACTGCAATCCCTGTTCTGTCCCTTTCAATTTTGGCTTTTCAAATGACATGAGGAACTCAGGTGGAAAGATATGCTCCGCATGTCTGGCCATGTGGCAGAGAGGAAAATGTAATTGATTATTCTTATCAAGGAAACTGGTTTTGCCAGAAGTATCAAGTTTATTCAGTTTCATCCTTAAAATGAAATATGCAGTGTAGCTAAATATTCTATCTTTATTCTATACATAGCTTGAGTTGACTGTAAGTATTTTAATGATAGCAAAAATGAAAAATGCAATATTGGCTTAATTAGAAAACTATTGGAAAGACAGGGAAGAATGCTGTGCTTAAAAACTCAGATCTTTAAATGTTAATAGTCTGTACACTCTCACTGCTTCTGTTTGTAAAAACATTGAGTTGCCTCAAGACTATCAAAAAGGAAGAATGGCTAGAAAAAGACACATTCAACAGTAAGAGAGTCAAATAATGGCTTCAGAGAGTCAAAGTCACACATTGTCTTCCAGGTTTTTTTTATATCAATCCAATAATAAATTAATATTCTGTGCTTAATCACTCTTTCCAGAAACACTACTTTGTGGGTACTGGAATAGTGGATATGTTCAGACACTGGATACTGTTATCATTGCAGTATTTGTAAATGTATCAGAATCTGCTGAAGCTAAGGTTCAAGAAAGATACAGAACCATAGGAGCAATTTACCCCATGAAAGAGACCCTCAGATTTTATATTTTGGTAAGAAAATACTCAGAAGAGATCTCTAAATTTGTGGGCCCCAAAGGACATAAGCTTTTCACTGGTATATCAGGAACCTACTATTTGCTATGCAAACTAAATAACTTACTAGGAAATTATGCCATTTCCATGCAAAAAAAAATGTAGATTGCATAAGCTGCTATTAAATTTTTATTTTAAAAAAAAACTTATTATTGTAGTCAGGTATCTGAAAAACAGCTTTAGAAAACAAGCCTTAGGCAAAAAACAAATGCAAAATCAACACGTGATGCTGTCAAGCAACAAAACATATTTGAAATTTGAAGGCAATAGTGTCACTTCTCTGTGCATGGAAAGTTACTAACCAAAAGTAACAGAAGGAACTTTAAGAAGCTATTAGCGAAGTTTCTTTCTCTTCAGAACAGCTGTAATTGACAAAAGAAAGCAACCTGACAAAATACAGCTCACTGGTTCCAGAACTTAGATTCTGCCTCTCAGCATTAAATAAGTAAAGTCTGATGGGACCAGTCACATTGCAGCAGAAAAGCAAGTGATGGCCAAAACTACTCTCTATTGATTTTTTTTTCCCCCTAATTTGCTCTCAGGAGCATGTTTTGCACAGCTTCAAGAGGAGAATCTGTAAGCAAGTGCTTTCTAAAGTCTATTAGCCTAATAAAGCATTGTAATCTATTGTGAGGTCAATTATTTGGAAGCTTCCCTCATACCATTTTAGTTTTCATTTCCCTGATCAGGACTACAGCAATTCATGTACCTGGTTAACAGCCTGGAACAAAGTCTTGTAACAAAGTATGGATAAGGCTCTGTGAATTAGTAGTCTTTGAAATTAAGAAATAGGCATAATAGAGAGCCAAAAAGTTCAGAGTGGAAGTACAAGCCCAGAGGAACTGATTCTCTTTACCCTTTCTCTCTACTTCTTGACAACTTAAAATTATGAAAGGTTTAAAGGGTGCTGAAAGCATCTTCAAGTTAAGGAAATACCCACGAAAATACAAGACTTCCATTATGGTCTCCTGCTTACCTTGCTCTCACACACCTGGAGACCTTCTGCACAGTGAACAAAAACAGCTGTCTCAAGCCTGGCATCCTTGTTCTCTGGCAGCTATATGAAGGGTCAAACACTGATCTCTTCTTCTTTGTTACATATCAGCAAATGCATCTGGTGCGTTGGGTCAGCAGTACAAGCTAGCCTAACAGGGTCATGTTGTAGGTTGGGAATGTTCAGGAGCACCTTCTCCATCAGTCATACTCACCTAAAGCACTATGCAAATAATATCCAACATCATTTAGAGATCTTGAATAGATAATTGTAGCCTTGCTACTTTAGCAGCATTTAAAGTTTGATTGAGGTATATGCTTAACAAGAAATGGGACCTTTTTGTTTAAAATGCTTGCATTTTCATGCTGGTGCCTGATTTCACTCTCACAATTAATCTGAACTGATGTTTACTGGTTCTCAGCAAGACTATCTCACAGAATGGGACCATGCAGCACATTATTATCTTGGCTTAGAAAAGTTAGACAAGCACTGCCAAGACAGCATGTGGAAACTTCTCTTAATGATGAAAAAACTGAAGCTGTAACACAAACAGAATGAGAGAAGCAAATATTCCAGAAGCCTAATGACTGCTCCTAATATCCATAAGAAAGGCTGCACATCTGCAGCAAGCAAAGTAAGCAGGAGGCAGCACTGATGACTGGAAAGTCTCTGAAATGAGTTCCAGGTATCAAATGCTTTGCTATAGCCCTTTCCAGTACTTCATGTCAAACATTTCAAAGAAAAGTATAAAACACATGATATGAGATAAATATGGGAATAAGTCAAATATCTCAGCTTAATTCCTACTGCTTGAAGACTCAGACATGATCATTTATACCCCTGACTTAAAGGCATAAATCAAAATTCTTATTCAAGAGCATCCAATTCCTTTTAATTCTTATTGATTTTTTTTTTTTGACCCAGGGCAATAGGAATGAAGGAACCCAGGGCCTAATGAAAACCTGTCTTTAAATTCACATCTACTACTTCCAAAAACAAATTTGACAGTAGCCTAGAACGTTAATATCCTACTATGAAAGCATAACATTAAAATGCTTGATTTCCAGAGCCTTTTTGAAGAAAAATAGTTCTACAATGAAGGTTTCGGTGGGTTTTTGTTTGAAGAAGAGCAACAACCTCCTTCTACGTGGAAATGTCTTTCTGTCAAGACAGCATAAAGGGCTCCCTAATACCTATTATCACCCACTAACTTTCACTGACATCAAATGCTTTTGTTACAAAGGAAAATGCAAAAATTTCATGCTGCTTAATCCATTTATGTTTTTATATATTTCAACTGTCTTATTATTTATCATCTTAGATACTTAGGTATTACTAAAGATCAGGTTTTATGTCTGACTTTCCTTCTACAAGAAATCAGCTTTTACCACCATCCTCTATACTTAGAATGGTTTGAGGTTTTTTTTTTTTAATAAGGCAGTAATTAGAACAACATACTACTCTCTGGAAGATTTTAATGAGAAATTTTGTTGTCTCCTTACTTAGCCTGACTTGAATTCTTTTTCTCTACCATTGAAGTTCAGCTTTATGCTGAGTGGATTGCTGGAGAACATTAATTTTTACCCTAGTTACTAGTGAATGAAATGAGCACTGATGAATTCTTTACAGGCTAGGTTTTTCCTTTCTTGAGCATGAAACACATGACAATTCAGTTGCAATTAATTGTCAACATGAAGAAGTTACTGAGGATTCTTCTCAATGACCTGAATTTGTTCCTTGTGAGTTTAAGAACAACTTCTTGAAGCCAAGTAAAAAAGGGAGAATTTTAAAAGTCATTACAATATGGATGCAGAGAACTGAAAGCATGGTTTTGTCACTCAGTCTGCTGGAGGTAGACAAAAATATTAAGTAAGTTTATATGCAATTATTTCTTAGCAGGGGCTAGTTCTGCTTCTCATAGCACTGAGCCAGTGTATGTTGTTCTAGATTATGAGGTATAATGCTGTGGACTATTTTAAATCAGAAAAAAAGAAAAAGCAACAGGTAGAATAATAGAGAATTTCAGCTATCTCAAAATGATATTCTTTGGGGTCCTCTATCATGTGATAATGACAGAAGCAAATTTTAGAGTTGCATAAAAGCTAAACTAGGGATGAGGTATATGTTCCCCAATTACATACGACTACTTTGATTAACTCTACTCTAAGAAGCCTCACCATATGAAATCAATCTAGGCACATGTAACTCGAAACCATTTTTGCAGCCCATGAGACACTGTACAGTACAGCATACCAATCTCCTGCAAAACACAGAATTTTTCTAGGGGGTATGTTGTCCCAGGTTACTTCTATAGCTAGCAGGAGATCTTTTGTACCAGAAGACCATTGTTTTACATACATCTTTCAGGGGAGGCACCCTGTTTTGGCAATGCATCTTTCATCATGGCTGTAGCTTCCCCTTTATGTTCACCAAAATCTGGAGCAATAAGAACTGAGGAAGAATGGTGCGGCCTCAGCGCAATCATCACTTCAGCACCCATTGGAGGCTTCACAGCAAGCACATCTTCCCAAACACCCTCTAACAAATAATAACTGTGTGCTTTTTAAATACTGACACCCATTTAAAGGTTTTTTGATTGCATTAACATATTCCATTAAAATAATAACTTTTCAGAAGACAAAAATTGATCTTAATGCTCCAACACAACTGTAAGAGTTCTTCAGAACAATGTGTCAACTATCACACCACCATTCACCAAATAGATTATGGAATTGGCTTTATCCATCTACTTCTTATAAGTACCTTAACAGCTATTCTTATTTTGGCAGTGAAGTCTGAAACATTTAAGTCCAATAGCTAAAGCTGTCGATCAAGTACCAGAGATGTCTCTAGCAATAGTTTGAGCCTTTGTTTAATCCATCACCTTACTTGCATCACCCTTTCTAGCGCAGTAATGGTCATTCTTGAACTTTATGCTAATCTTGTCATACACAATTTCCATGGACAAGTCTACATTGCTAGCTGTTATGCTGCAAAGAGGTTTCATTTGCTGAAATCTGATAAGATTCCAGGACTGCATACCTACCTTACACCTTTATCAGCAGCAAAGTTCATGCCAGCTGCCAGTCCCTGGAGTGCATAGCATATAAACACAGAGCTAAAAGCCCTGTGACCACACTGCAGGAGTGCTCCAGCTGCTTTGCAAACTCAGCCTTGGTTGATCACGAGGGAATCCAGTATTAGCACAACAGTAGGATGCCCAAGTGCCTACCACAAGACTCCAAATGCAGACACAAAATTCCAAACACAATAAAGCAGATTTGCATCAAGAAGAGGCATTCCTGCTCACTCAGTCATCAGTGTAGATGCAACCTATGCACACCCAGCAATAAACAACACTGTCCATATCCTAGCTGCATATATTTTCAGGGACAAGTGCCACTTCAGTTGAGCATATAAGAAGAAACAATTAGTGAGTTTGCCTTTGTTCTTTAAGAATATTTAACAATTTAGCAGTAAAGGTGCTTCTATTATTTATATTGATCATATTAAAAAGACTAACATAATCAAGAAATGTAATTCATATATATCAGTCTGTAAATATTCAGCAAGTCTCCCAAGAGCTACAGCTGGATACAATACTGATACTCAGTAGAACTGGATTAGGCTGTGGGACAGAAACTTTCTGATAAAACCAACCACACCAAATCAAGTGTAGGAGCACAACAAACAACAACCAGCTCTCTAACAAAGACACCATGCATACAAATAAGAAATTAAGAACTTGACTAATATTGTGATTCACATTTCTTTTTTTTTTTCAGAAACGTGTATCCTTCAGCACAGACATTCCCAAAACTCACTCCTACTAAAAATCTAATACCTTTCCAGCTATAGCTTCACACACCTGCCCCAGATATCCTACAAGGCACTGCCCACACAAGGCTCATCTGAACATCAGTGAGGCCACAGGATTCCATTACATCCTCCATGTCGTAGTCATCTCAGACAATAAAGATGAATGACAAGCAGCAATGCCGTGTTGGGATGCGAGTCTTTCCAGCTTCCTTTCCCTTTTCACTTTGAGTTCTCAGTCATATAGCCCATACCTCTCCCACCAGGTGGCTGATCAGAAAGTTCCAGCTATCTACAAGCAGCTCCACAGCATCAGTGAGCTAAAGCCTTTTTTCCTCCTCAGAGTGTATTCATAACCAAGCTATCACCCAATACGGACAGTCTAACAAATGCCAAACATTTAATAGATCTTTTCCAGATAACAGGAACACATTATATGCCTTTACAGGCCCCAGAGAACACAATCAAATTAAAATGGATTGTTAACCAACCTTTTGAATGAAACCAGGTCTATTTAGATATCATAGTGTCTGGCATTTAAACCGCTTGTCTTTTTTTTTTTTCCTTTAACATATTTATTTTTTCCCAGCCTTTAAAACACCTCTCCCTACCTTGCTAGTACCACAGTGCTAAACAAACCAGTGCAAGCAAATTTTTTTGCGTGCAGGTAAGACCAAAATCACAGCAGAAGCCTACGACATCAGTTAAATCACATTGTCACATGCAGCTGATGTAGTACCTTGGTCTGTGGGCTAAATAGTCAGAGAGAAGTCAACAATCCAGATCACACCATCTGTCTTATTAAATTCATTCCTGTGATTAATCATTCCTCTTAATTTCTAACAATACCACAATAGGATAGTGATGTCATAGTCAGTATCAAATTGAAATCTGGGAAGCGGAAATAGACATATGAAATCTGTAGGAGTGCTTACAAGCTATCTTTACTAATAGGATTTTAAAATATAAGAACAGTAATGAAAAAGGATAATCCCTAATTTGAACATTTATTCTTCGAATTTCATTGCATTAAATTTTACTTTTCACTAAACAGAAAGCCCATTGTTTTTAAATTAGTTCAAAAAAGAGGAGAAAAAGCATGCAAAACCAGTGTGTGTGTACATTCACAATCCCATCTCATCAGGTACATGACAAATCACATTCTCATGCATTAGCAGAAAGCATAACAAGGCAGAGGATATTTGCCTTAAATCAAGATATCAAAAGAGTCTAAAATTGCTTTTGTTTCTTCTACCTAACAGATGCAAGCAAAGCACATCCTCAGGAAATTAACACAGGTATGAGAATCAGCAAGTCAGTTCTATTTTAGGCTTTGCCATTAACTTGCTGCATAGGTTTGAGGACGCAAATTTTATTTTCAGTTGGTCAATGATCATCCACTGATGGTTATTTTTCCTACCTCCTATATTTCAAAAGGCAATTGTTACACTTATTTATGTTCATTTTTTTTAATTTATACCAAAAAATTTCTAACAGTACCACTAACAGATTTGGAAGCCTGCTATTCCACAGCTGAGTTCTCAGCTTCTCCCCAGACTAACTGGAAGGAGTGAGGGGGAGCACCAATAAAATCCAAACAAAGCCTCCAGTCTTTCCCATTATATAACAATCATATGTAAACTTACAAGCATTTCTCCGGCTTTACCTAAGACCCTACCAATACGAGACTTCTAACAAACTCCCTAAACAGTATACATCTGCGTATTTAACATGGGTCCTTAATCCAGCAAGAATCTGTCACTTCGGCGTAAGTGTCTAGTGGCACCGGACTAAGGACTTTTGTATCAGCGAGAATCCAAACACATTATGACGAGCTCAGTAGAAAGCTTACAGTGTAATTAACCAAAGAGATCGCGTTATTTCACACTGAGGCTGCCACCTGATGGCTATTCAAAGTATCAGCACCACTCAATTACCACGCATGAAACAGGTATTTCTGCACTGCGGTCAGGTAGTTTTACTCATTACTGAATATGCTCTTTTTCTGCCCGAACAGAAAGTTTGGCACACTATTCACCCTCCATAGAGGAGGGTGGAAGTTTCTTTTTGGACTCTCATATAAATTTAAATTGAGGAGCAATTATTTTAATTTTACTGTGGGCTGAAGCCTTTGTTATTAAGAAGAATACGTAACATTTAGAGAGTTTTGGCTTTCTCTTCATAAGGATATGCTGTTATCTAACGAAATACAAGAGCACAAGACAGTCCCTTCGGCATTCCTCCAGCATATATTTGCTTTCAAACTGTTACCTGTACTAATTTTGCACTAAAGCCTCATCATGTTTGTTATTTAGGTATCAACAAACACTATTAAACAAAACAATTTTCAGATAAGTTCTGTTACTAGAACATTTAGTCTCTGTCGCAGCTAGACGGGAAAAAAAATAAATAGTTCACAGCATTATGGGCTTATTTTCTTGACCTGATTTTATGTTGAGATAAGAGCTGCCAACTTTGCAAAACGTATCTTCCAGATGAAATCTGCACAAGATAGCTTTAACTCAAACCCCACAGTACACGAGGATATCCTTGTCTGAGGCACTAAAGAATTAAAAAAATAGGTCTTCAATCAATTATTCAGAACTGAAGCTTACTTAAACGGGTAAGTTCTGTCTAAAATTCTGACATTAAACCAACATAATTTAGTTGCAAGAATTGAGTTTGAGCTCTTTCATGAACAGTAAATTATTTTAATTTTTCTTACAGAAGCTGTTAAAAAACAGAATCCTGTGTAACATCCTCTGAATTTTGTGTTTATGTTGCAATGAACATTCTCCATTTGTAACCTGGACCTTAGAAGACCTTCTCACTCTAATACATGCAGTATTTAGTTGTGTGACAATTAACATGCCAATCAGCTCTTCTCTAATTCAAGTACAAATTAAGTTCTGAATGTTCCCATTTAAATTATGGGATGGTGCAACATGGTAATCACTATAAACTATAGGCCAAAAATAAAAAAAAAAAAAAAAAAATTAAAAAAAGCCTTTTCTATTTCTGCTATCCAAATGTGGTCAACAGCTTGCAAATCCTCTTCATGGCACCATCAAGTTTCCCCAGTTTAGCTTGTTTAGCTTTCAGTTCAAAATTATTTTATCTCAAGAGGTTTACATTCATATTAAAAACAGCATAAATTTTAGAGAGTCCAAGCCCTGTTCATGCTGTATCACCACTTCCTTATACACACAATTTTCTAATTCTCTTGCATCACAACTAAAAAGTCATCCTTTAGCATATAAGATGCTATAAAAATAGCTGATCCGTGGTTTTGATAAGTACTGGTGTCTGAGCAACATATTACTGTGCTTTAGTAACTTTTTCTATCTTTGCATCAGAATTAGCTATTAATATGCAAATACACAACTCACAAGGAATCAAATTATACAAGTCCACATTGGGAAAAGAGCCTAAAAAAGCAAACCACCTAAAACCAGAAGGTATTCCCATTGAGAGTTGAGATTGCATTAAAAAAAAAAAAAAAAAAAAGCACCTGCTTAGTATTGGCCTTTTTCAATTACTTAATACATGGCCTACATTACTCTTCATAGCATCCTACAGTTATCTGCTTGCCATCAAACTGGTCACATCTCCTCAGTTTCCAAATGCCATATGTTAAGTCTCATCTCTTACGCACCAGTGACTGCCCAGCTCTATTCCTCATGGTACTCACCTGGAGAAGGGCAACCCAGCTGTTTTTTTGTTTCTGTTGCTGACTTCTAAAACACCTTCTTCTACTGGTTTTGATTAAGCACAGGTGCACTGTTGCTGTGGTCCACTGAACTTCTCGGCATCAGGCACGCAGACTGAAAGGAAAGGTGCAGGTCGCTGAAGAACTCTAGCTAGCAACAGCTAGACACCCACCCTGCCCTTTGTGAAAGAGTAGCTGCTCAGAGTGCGATGCCACAGCTGCATTGCTACCAGAAACAAGCTCCCACCAGAGCTGATGCCCACACCTACTATCCCAACTGTACCATAAACTGCAAATGCATGTGAATAACTGTTTTCCTGTTCCAGTCCTCTGCATTATTCCTGACCCAAGGACCAATGGATAACAAGCTTGATAATGTAATGCTACCATTGATTTTTTTTTTTTTTAACACATCTTTTAACTCCCACCTTTTCATGTCTAAAACTTAAATATGGAACTAAATAATGCATATATAAGTATTTTAAAAATAGTAATAAATACTAAAATTTTCACGTATCATTTTGTGCAATAGTTGGTTATTTTGCCACTGTTAAGTACCTCGACATACTTTCTTGGAAAAATATAACTATGTTACACACACACACACGTAATCTCAATTTTTAAAGTATATTTCTTTAATCTAATTCACAAAAAAAATACATTTCACAAGTAAAGTTTCATTGCAATTATATAATTTTAAAACACTTAGACAGTACTTATTACTAAATAAACCAAGACTATCACACATACAATTTTACTTTTAAAAAGCCAACCTGAAAAACTCACTAATCATCTCATTTGTTGTTTGGGCTGGGTGTTTTTTTGTCATTTGGAAAACAAAAATTACATTGTTCCTTTCTACCTGATTAACACATTCCCTCTGAAAGGGAATGAATTTTTCTAATCCTTATTACATTAATTCATGCAAGACAACATCAACTGTATACAGAGCATGAGGTCAGGTAGAATAATTACCTGCCCATATTCAGGTTCACTATTATGATTCTGTCTAGACTACAGTGAAAAGTTTGGATTGTGATATTTGTTTTGAAACTAGTAAAAGTCAGTTTGTGTATGTTGTTAACACATCACAAAATTTACAATGCCTCCTTTACTGCTACTTACCACCATTATCTTCCCATTGCTATCCTCTCTCTTTTTGTTTTCTTCTTGGTAAGTGTTCTATTTACAAGTTGTGCAACAGTTTTTTAAACATTAAATAATCCGTTGATTTGTCTCAAAGCCTAGTGAAAATAAACCAAAATATATTTAGGGAAACTATTTAGAAACAAGACTATAATTTTCATATGTTAGCATACTGATACAAAGGTATGCATTTGTCATACACTTCCCTTGAGTATGTTATTTTCCTATTATTTGACAATACCTTTTTTAAGTAGCGTTTTTACCTTATGAACTCAGTATTTATGAAACGGCATTGCCTAGCATACGGTATCAGATCTACTATGCATTCCATAAGTTAAAAGTACACCAATACATCTGTCTTCCAGTTTTTGTTCCATTATCTAGTTTCACTGAGAATCTGAAAACCAGGTTCAAATTACTGAGTTCTTTCTTTTCTATACTTACATAGGCTGCGTTTTGCAATTTGTAGAGTGACACTGATCTGACTACGTTTGACTGCTATTTGAAAAAAAAATCATCATAAACATAACTAACTAAGAAAAACAATAGATGTTGTCCCTGAATGATGTTAACATACTGCCTGCATTTATGCCCATTACACACTATGTAGGACCCACTATTTTCTAAACACTTTTAAATTTCCCCATTTATTGAGTGGTAGATTATCTATCTCTTATATTAATGATAAACATTTATTTTATACATGTTATGTCATGGTTTAGCCCCCCCCAACAGCTAAAATACCACAGTCACTCAATCTCCCGTCCCTGCCCTCCCGCAGTAGGACAAGGAGGACAATCAGCAAAGAAAAGAAGGCAAAACTCATGGGTTGAGATAAAAACAGTTCAAGATAACAACAGAAGAAAACAGAGGTGGAAAACAAACAACAGAAAAAGCCCAATAATAGAAAATACTTAAGCACCTAACTTACAGCATATCCTCAAGCCCAGCTCCCCCCCAAAAAGCAGGAACCTCCGGCCAGGCGTAGTCGCCCCCGCCCCCACTTTTATACTGACCACGGTGTCACGTGGCGTGGAACAGCCGTTGGGCTCATTTGGGGAAACTGTCCCAGCTGTCAGCTAATTAGTAACCTGTCCCAGCTGTGTCCCCAGCCACAGGTGCCCCAGCTCCAGCTCCTCTGCCAGCTCAGGTGAAAATTAACTCTGTCCTAGCCAGAACCAGGGCAAGTTGTTACAGATATTTTTTTTTTCCCACAATTTTATTCAGTTGTTAGCAAGAGTTCTTTCTGTAACATCAAACTTTAATAAACACCTGTCATCTGCAAAAAAAAAATTCTTTACTAGGGGACAACTAAATTGTCAGAGACATATTATATTACAATTTCAACTTCAGACAACACTCTTGTGTTAAGAGGTTTAGCAAAGGACTTTACCTCAGTTATTACGAAGACAGGTCTTGCAAAGGAAGTATTAAAATCCTTTCATATTCATTTTCCCTACTGCTGTCTCCCAGCAGAATTACACATCCTTTGTCTACTAGTTTAGTTTAAAAGAGAGAGAAGGCATTATATTAAGTTTGTTTGTATAGTTACATCCGATTTTACACGTATGGATTCCTCATGAGAAGAAATGCTAGCCACGATCTGCAGGGCAAAGTTTTTTATAAAAATAAAACAAATTAAAACAAATGCTCAACTTTGAGCTGAACATTCCCAGTATAATGGGAATATACATAGCCGCATACCTGTCATTACATGAAAGGAATGAGAGTTCCCTTTGGAGAGAAGTTTTAAATAAATATCTGCATTTGGTCACATTTCTAACATTACTACAGAGAGTTATCAGTTTTAATATTCCATGAGAGAAAATTGCAGGGATGGATGAGGCTTTCTCAACATCTATGGAAAACTGCGGCAGCAATAAAGGACAAAAGCGCTAGCTTTTACACGGGATCCAGCAGAAGTTAGCTATGGAAGAGAACTAAGAACTCGTAATTTTTATGAAAGCTACCCTGGCATTCTGCAAACGAGGGTTATTGTTTCCTGTTACAGTTGGTAAAATCACACGCTTCTCGTGCAGGGCACGAAAGTTCAGACACAACTTTACCCAGCGGTGTAAGCGCTAAAATAAACGTATTTTAGCAGAACCGCCCCCTCTGAGGCAGGAGAGGCCCCACCTGAACACCGCCCGCTAACAGGGGGCTTCCCCTCGCTACTGTTACTATGGCAAAGGAATCAGGAAAACCAGCACCGCCCAGCACCGCCCAGCACCGCCCCCGGCCACGGCGGGACCGCCCCTCGCCGCCGCCGCCGCTTTGCCCTCAGCCCCGTCAGCCGGAAGCCCGGAGCCGCCCCCTGAACATGGCACCGCCTTCGCCGGCGCCTTCTGAGCATGCGCGTCCCGCCCGCGCAGGCGCAGCGGGGGCGAGGGCCGGTGACGGCGCAGAGGCCGCCGCCATGGTGTACATTTCCAACGGTGAGGGGCGGCTGCGGGGGAGTGGGGCAGCGAAAGGGGAACGGGTTGGGGGATCTGGGGCCTGCGCTGGGCACAGCGCTGCCTGCGTGGCCCGGGAGAGCCCCGCACAGCCCCCTGCCCGGAGCGAGCATCCGTCTCGCCCGCTGACAGATCAGTTCCGCGGCCTGGATCCGAGCCGTAGGTGCTTGCGAGCAGCGCTTAAGGACCCCGAAAAGTCGAAGCGCGTTCCGGGGAAGCAGCTTAACCGCACACAGGGAAACACACTGTCGTGTTGTTTTCTTGTAGCTTCACCTGGACGCAGGGTCTGTTCGGTGGTGGTGATCCTGTTCCTTCTAGCGCTTGGGCAGCAACACCCTGTGGGGAGCGGGACTTGCGGCCGTTGCCCATGAAGGGTAGTTTCTCCATCCCGTTTGCGAATCTGGACTCAGCAGATCTGTGTGTGTGCTATATTCCGTACTGTCACATACTGAACATCACCGGGTGTTTTCTATCTTGATGTGTCACAGGACAAGTTTTGGATAACCAGAGTCGAGCTCCTTGGCGTTTGTCAACGATAACAGATTTCTTCTGGTCGATAGCAGATTTTGTGGTTCTCTTGTAAGTAAAAATCAATTCTTTTGATGAGCTTTATTTTAGATTGGTCATAGGTAAAGCTACTCAGTATCAGTAACACAACAATAAAATGTTAGATTTAGTCTTTAGCATCCTGTATCTGCTGTCCCTAAAACATATGTGAATGTTTTCCTATGACTACATAGTTATCAAGCACTAGAATATATTTAATAAAAAGAAAAGTGATGCTAACTTACTGGCAGGTCAAATCAGTTTTCTAACACTTCTTCTATTTTAATACTGTAAAAAGCAAAAGCATATACTTCTGTTAAACAAATAGTTTCTGATACCTGATCAAATAGTTAAGATACTATTTGGAGCTTTTCTACTGGTGACAATAGATCCTGGCTACGTAAAAATAGTCACACAGCAGTTATCACAAATTTACAGCTCCAGATCAAAGCCAGTTAAGAAACAAAAAGTTCTTTTGAAATATTCAACAGTCCTTCATTATTTCAGTTATAGGCTTATACTTTACGCACTTCTTGCACTTTTTTTTTTTTTACCAGAAAAATAGATTTTATAGTTTGATCCTTATTGTAATTTGGAATTACTTCAGATTTATTTTCGTATGCAGGAGAAAAAATTGCCAAAATACATTAAACACAGTAATCTTGAGAAGATACACTGTTTATTCCTGAACGCTGTTTGTTGTTTTTCAGGATATTTCTTGTATTGTAATCGAAAAAAAGCCAAACTAGATCTAGCAATCAGTTCATCTGAATCCTGTTTTGTTTTACAGTTTCCAGAGCATTATTCAACCAGATTTGAGAAGAAGAGGCTACACATCTTCCTCCTATTCAGGATATAATGATGGAAGAGGGTATCTTTTTCATATTCACACTAGTTCAGGTTTTTTTTTTCCTATCATAGAAAAATGAAATAGAAAAATATCATAGAAAATACAGTTGTGATTTGCATTGAATCTAGTAATTTAAGACGACTGAAATGTTCACTTGTGGTATTTTGTCTCAA
Source organism: Tetrax tetrax (assembly GCA_009806455.1). Taxonomy (NCBI): domain Eukaryota; kingdom Metazoa; phylum Chordata; class Aves; order Otidiformes; family Otididae; genus Tetrax; species Tetrax tetrax. The sequence continues at coordinate 740,299 of WHYT01017296.1, forward strand.
ACTCACAGATAACAATACATAGCTCTGGATAGCCATAGTAACAGTATAGTCTAACTCTCACTGAAACCTGCCTAATAGACACTGTGCGTCTTTGTTTAAATTCTTTTACCAGACTTGCTTATACTCAGCATTTGATTTACATTAAATCAGTCATTTCATGTATTAGATTGCCTGCAGATAAAGCAAAACACTTTGTTACAGGGATATCAGCCTATAAACACTATAGTTATTGTGTTTCTTTGTTCTTAATGGTTTGCCTGTCTTTTTTGTAGGACCGTAACTTTCTCTAGTGAGACAGGAAAAACTGGAACAGTTTGCAGAAGATAATTTTCATGATAGGGGGGCTGGGCTTTCTTTACAGCTTTTCACAAGAAACTCAAAACAACATCTCCATAGGTTATAGCTTCACAATTACTATCATTTAGAGACAGTGTCATTCTGTTTCTAGTCTAAGTTTAATGCCAATTAAATAGATTTGTTTTCCTTGCTTTCTTGTCAGGCCTCCAGCACATCCTCAGCGTAGAATGGGTCGAATAAATCACTGGGGTGCAGGTCCCAGTCCACCCCCAATGGCTGGAGGTGGATGAGGAAGGTAATTCCAAACATGCTATATTCTGCTTTGAGGTTTTGGGTTTTTTTTTATTTTAAATAACAGTGATAATTTAAGGTTAAGGTAGCATGCAGCATTTTGTCCTCCTTTTGCAAAAGTTACCAAAACAGGAAGAGAATCAAAGTGGTTAGATACTTTCAGTAAAGGAGGAAAAAAGGAAGAGAGGTTTTTAAAAGGCTTTGGCTCAGAATTGGTGAGCTTCTACTTTTAATTGCATAGAAGTAGATATACAAACTGTAGCAAAGATTTTTGAACACACATGATAAAAAAATTGTTTAGAACGTCTCAATTTTTTGGCTGCCAGTAGTAACTGAAACTTAGTTTGCATTTCTAATGGTTATCATATGACATGAGGTTCTTTGTTTAAAATAGATACTTATCAATACAAAACAAGGAAAACTAATAAAGTTGCTAAAAGACTATTAGCTATATTACTGTAACAGGAAAAATATTTTTACTATGTGAATCTTGAATTCTAGTTGAGCATAAAAATCAGAATTGCTTAAAAATGGGGGCAAAAACAATTTAAAAAGCCATGCTCTTTAAATTTCTTACAGCTGCCTGAACTTTAATTTTGGTTTATTAATTAGTTTGGCTGGTAGGAGTTTCATCTAACACAATGTATATATAGTATGGGTTAATTTACGTCAAGAGTTAAGTAAACAGTCCTTTTCATGAGTCACTCCCCACTGTTAGCATAACAAAAGTTACAAGAAAAACACATGCAGATGGTTAATTCCTACCTTGTAGGAAAAAGTTCATATTAAAAAAACACAAACATATACACCAGTATTTCAATTCCCTAGAAAAAATATAAGCTTATTCCAATGATTTTTTTTTTTAATTCTGATTTTATTTTTTTTTTCTTTTTGACTAGACATGAGACCAGCAAAGGCTGTGGGAGGGCTTCTGGGTAATAATGGCAATGTGTAATCTGCTCAGGAATAGGAGTTTCCAAGCCTTTATAGCATGTCTCATTTAGCCAAGTTAAAAACAATTTTATTCTAATTGTTCCTTAGTTAAGGCCTTGCTACAAGAGAGAAAGTTGTCTTTTAAATGTACTATAATTCCTTTACCTTTTAGGTAAACGCCTGCTGAAAGGGCAGGCAGAAGCATACACATTTGAAAGATGAAAGGGAAGAAGAGTTTTGTGGTGGACCAAAGGAGTTTGAATGGTGTGAATGTGTATGTCTAACTGGAAACTGTTCTGTGATATAGGCAGATTAATGAAGTTGTACTGGGAACTCCTTCTTCAAGGATCCAGTGTAACTGAAACAAAGTTTGATTAAATACATGTTTACTGTCTAAAGTCTTTGTATAGTTTCTGAACATTTTACTGTAGCTGCAAAGTAATAAATAAATTATATTTGGCTTGTCACAAGGCTCATTTTCTTACCATTTTTAGGAAAAAAAAAAAAACCAAACAACTTACCTGAATTACAGTAAGCCATGTTCTGTTCAAATGAGGAAGAATACATATTAATATTTGATACAGAAGGTCCCTCAAGAGTCAAACTTAAAGCACTGCTTCTTAATAAGTTTTGTATTTACTTTATTTTTGTGATTAATAACATTTTGTACTTTGGTGTGTTTCCATTATATTAATGATACTCTAAAAACACTTTACAAATGCAGCTTACAAACTACTTTGTTTTACAATCCTTGCCTTTTGCAAACTCACTTCCTTGAGGCCCAGAATGGGTTTTATAACATGCCTGTATTATAAGCACACTTGAAACAGCTTCCTGCTCCACTAAAAACTTACTCAACTGTATAAACATATTTGCTGTACAAGTTTGGGTAAGACTTTTTTTCAATAAAATTTGGTTTTGTTGTTATTACATGAAGAAAAAGGTAGTGAACTCAAATAGCGAGTGCTAACACAGAAGAATTACTTCCTTTCAAACAGTAACTACCTTTTAACTAAGTACCCATTTCAGGATGGGAGTTTCTTACCGCTGTTCTTGGGTTTTGTTTGGGTTTTTCCTCCAGTTGGAGAGAGCTGTGTCTATTAGAGACAAGATTAGCTGCCAAAAATACAGACTGAATTATCTTTTACTAGGTGCCACTGCAAATATTGTACTTAAGCTTCTCAAATAATCTCTTTAGCAGGAAATTATAACATCTGACAATGCTCCTTTGTTAACATACTGCTTAGCAGGCTTTTGCCAGCTGGTTATGGTGAAGTCGCCCCTCCGGTGGCTCCCACTCTTGCTACACGTACCCAGTCCATCCAATTCGCATCTCGATAGTTCCCGCCCACGGATCAGTTGTGTAGAGGTCACCGTTGGTTCTTCACGGGTGTATCACACGTTTATCAGCTGTGCTGCGGTATTTTCATGGACAGTACTGCACCGCCCTCCTCACCAGCGGTGACAGCCCAGCTGACCGGGTTTGGCTGCCGCCGGCTCCCCGCTTACCGCTGCCCGCAGAGGCCGGCGGGCTCCCCCCCCACCCCGCTGCGACCCGAGCCGAGCCGAGGCGGCCCAGGGCAGGCACCGGTGCTGCTGAGGGGAGGGCCGGGCCGGCGGCCCCCTCCTCGCCGAGCCCTCCGGCTTCGCCTCCCGCGGTACCTGAGGGGCGGCGCCGGGCGCGGGCCCGCCCGCTTCCGCCCCGCGCGAAGGGCGCGCTGGGCGCCGGTCGGGCCTCGCAGGAGCGGCTTCCGCCTGGCGCGGCTCGGCCGGCGGGGAGCATGACCCAGGCGGAGAAGGGCGAGGCGGAGAACGGAAAGGACAAGGAGCGGGACCGGGAGCGCGAGCAGCGCGGCGTCAAGAGGCCCATCGTCCCCGCCGCCGTGCCCGAGTCCCTGCAGGAGGTGAGGCCCGGCCCGGCGAGCGGTGAGGGGCTGCCCGCGGCGGCGGCTCCTCGAGGCGGTGCTCCCTCCCCGCTGGCCGAGCGGCTGCGCCGGGGCGGCGGGGGGGGGCCGGGCCCGGGCTTTTAAAGGCCATGGGGAGGGCGGGGAGGGGACGGACGCCGGGGCGGCTCCAGGTGGGTGCAGGCGGGGAAGTCGACCCACTGCCATGAGCGTTGTGGTGCTTTCAGCAAATACAGAGCAACTTCATCGTGGTGATACACCCCGGCTCGACCACCCTGCGGCTCGGGAGGGCCACGGACACGCTGCCCGTGGGCATCCCCCACGTCATCGCGCGGCGGCACAAGCAGCAAGGACAGGCGGCCTACAGAGACAGCTGGCTCCTGAGGGACGGGCTCAACGTAAGCGCGGACACGAACCTGCTAAAACGGATGGTTGAACTACGTGTTTCTAGGACTTCTTAGTTGTGCAATGCCTATCTTCCCCTCATGTGATGTGTTTCTCCAGAGAGGAGTACCCCTCAAGACAAACTTTTTTCCCCTTGGAATGGGATGCCTTTTAAGTAGATGCCACCTTACTAAAGTCAGTAGGTTTGCACCAGTCTGTGTTAGGGCTTTATTTGATTTGTTTGCAATGAACTAAATCTAATAAATGGATAGGTTGAAGGTTTGTACTCACTGATTTCTCCGCTCTGCAGTCTGATACCACACAGTGTTTCTGTTTGTAGAATGACAACTGTAGAACTGGAATTGGACTGCTCCCTGTGTGAATGTGTTGGTTACAAGTTGGCTTGTAACTTGGATAACATAGCCAATAATTTTAGTCTAACCTGCTAAAAAAATATGTAATAAACTTACTCATACTTTCAGTCTGTACAGAAAAATCATTAATCAAATTATTGTCTCTAATATTAAACTACACCTTCAAATAATTGAGATCTATATAAACATTTTTGCTTCTACTTAATATTTCTCTAGTTAAATTGATAATGTCCTGAGCTTATCACTCTGGAGATGCAGTCCAGCAGCCATTACAATCAGTTAAAAGATTCAAGCTGACTTAGACAAATAGATGTTGGGAACTCTAATATAAAAAAAAAAAAAAACCTAGTTTATTTACAAATAAGCATACGTTCATTGTACAGTAAGCAAACCTTCTGTCCTTTCTATAGTCTCTCAACTACAGTAGTGATTTAATTGTTCAATAATAGCTTCAGTATTGCCAGCATACAGACATGTAGTTAGAAATTAAGTATTTACTTTGCCTATTTTTGGGTTTTGTTTAGAAACCTGAAAGTACTGAGCAGAGACAAAATGGCCTTAAAATGGTGGACCAAGCAATATGGTCCAAAAAGATGTCAAATGGTGCAAGGCGTATACCGGTATCACCTGATCAGGTAAGTCATTCTTAAGATCTATTAAATTGTTCATTCATATAGTCATTTGGTGTGATTTTGGTAGAGAAGAGATGCCCTTTAAACAGCAGATACGGATAGTGCTATTGTGTGACCTAACTCTGAAGAACTGAGAAAAGATGTAAAATGGTTCTTGGAGAGGTGGGGGGTTCTTTTTTCTTTCATGCATAAAAAGTGACTGGTAAAATATTTATCAACAGTGTTTGTTTTGATTACATTTCAGGCCAGGTCATACAACAGACAGATGAGGCCAGCTATTTTAGATCACAGCTCTGGGGCCAAGTGGACAAACACATCAAATCATCCTGAATTTTTGGTAGGAGAAGAGGTAAGGTTCATTTTCCTGCTGAAACAAGGCTTCGTATTATGTTTTAATGCTGCTATGTAATCAGTAGCAGTTTGCTGTATGTTAGTATGTATTGAAAGGCACAGGAATTTAGTCAGGCAGTACACGAGAAGCTTTACTATCAACTAATTTTTTTTTGTTATTCAACAAGACTAGAGAGTTTCCCCCATTTGCCTAGTAAGTAACCTTGATCCTTTGCTGCTATAAATGAGTGTTTCAGCAGGGACTGAGAACTTTGCCCATGTGGTATAATTCAGAGAAAAGGCAAGAAAGTGATAAAAGGATCACTACATGGAATTAGGTATTCATGAGCTTCAAGGAGTCTCTAAATTATTTTAGTTGCTAATTTGAGATAACGGAAAAATATACTGTTATATTCATAGTAGATGTACATAGATATGAAAATCCAAATAATTTAAACCGTGTATTTAATACCTCTTTTGTTTTAATGCTTTATAATCAAGCCCTGTTAAAAAAGAAATCTACTTTATTGTCGTCACATCGGTCTGAGTGCTGCTGTATGTCTTGTATCTGCTTCTGAAATATTTTTCTAGTATTTGTTACTCATCTTTTAGGAAGAACAATGCATACAACATAGTCTCTTATTTTCAGGCACTGTATGTTAACCCACTAGATCCTTACAATATACATTGGCCTATTAGAAGAGGGCAGTTGAATCTGCACACAGGACCTGGTGGCTCCCTCACTGCAGTATTAGCAGACCTTGAAGTTATATGGTCACACGCAATACAAAAATATCTGGAAATACCATTGAAAGACTTAAAGGTGAGCTGTGAACACATTAATGTGGGCTGTAGCCACTTCTGTGAATGTTACTGTAAAAGAGAAGAAACTTGCTGTTATTGTTAGCCTCTTACTGGTGGTTTTCTTAAAGAATAAATTATTTCTGCTGGTGAACATGGTTCCTAAGACTTTATTTGGAATTTTGTGCATATCTTTAAGACAAAAAATTGTTAGTACAACTTCTATCAAGGAGGTTTGGAAATCCCATTATAGAAATTTCAGTCTTACTCTGTTTGGGTTTTTTTTTGTTGGCTAAAAAGGAGGCAACTGAGGAATGGGTGCCTAATACTTACGTAACTTATTGTCCTTGCTGAGTAGGTGTTTTTCTCATATCTGATGTACTTCTAAACATTTTGATGACCTCTAAACTCTTAAACTTGGCGCTTACTCTGTGTTTTAAAACCCCTCCCATAATTTTGCTTCTTTTAAGAACTTTTGTATTATGCTTTTTTCCTTAGCATCAGGTATTCAAGAATGTAAAGAGAAAATTTGAGAGCTGGCTTTAATTTACTGTTCTTATCTTCAGTACTACAGATGCATTTTACTAATTCCAGACATCTATAATAAACAACACGTGAAAGAACTGGTGAATATGATCCTAATGAAGATGGGCTTCTCAGGTAAAACCATACATAAGCAAGCACTTAATGATTAATAATATAAAGATTTAATTTTTTATTTACCTTTAAGGCACATTTTTGCACCTTTCATCTTTCACTATTCCCAGAACTGTTGTCTCTTTTAACGGGGCAAAATGGTTGGCTAGCATTGAAGCAAGTTTCTTGGTTTGCTATTAAGTATTCCAATGTTGGGCTACTCACTTCAGCTGAGATAAAAGCAACAACAGCCTGATTTATCAAGTATTTCTAAAGTGCACAATGTTAAGTCCACAGAGTTTTAAGATTCTTAGACTTCAAAACAACAGTATATAATAAAAGATGCTGCTGCTGTCCTCTCCACAGGATGACATAATAGGAGGTTTCAGAGTTGCTTAAGTGCATACAGTAAATATAGAAGAGCAATACAGTTTTTTAAAAATAACCAAGCAATTGTTAGCTGCTTTTGCGTATTTATTTTCAGACTGGAAATCCCTCTGATGAAAAAGAGTAATGCAGTTTCCTTTCAGTTAAACTGCTGGAAGTTTCTGACTAGTCTTCTGGAAAGAACTGCTGTAGTCTTAGTCATCTTTCTCTGATTTCACATGTAGAGAAAACACAGAAAATAATTACAGAAGGCACAGTAACCCAACTATATGGAGCATACTTAATTTGAAATAATCAGAGTAGTAGTACCTTTAGTACTGCAAAGTCCTTTTTTGTATTAGATATGCAAGGAAAGAGGCTTAAGAAGTTAAATGATAGAGACTAGTAAGTGAATTGTAAGATGCTGGCAATTAATAACGCTGCTATTTAATAGTTAATCAGTCTGAAATGCAAACAGTTCCCAAGTATTACTCTCAGCAGAATGTGTTCTTAGATATTATTGCTTCCCATCTGAAAGAATTAAGTAGGTGTTAAATAAACACTGCTAAAAGAGAGACTGATCTCATGAGATCTGTTTTGTTCTCATGCATATATTTGGTTTGTTTCATTGTGTTAAAATGAACAATCCATATTGGCTATTACTTTTAGGCTTTGATCAGAATGGTTCTAAATCATACTTTGATTCATCCTTAGTTTTTATACAGAAGTCATGTGAACAGTACCTAATAGTACTACTATGTAAAAATGTACTGGCACTAGGAGACAGGAATTTGCAGTTGAAATGTGTTAGCTTTAAAGAAACAGGAAGAATACTAAAAAAAAAATACAAAGTTTCATATTCATCTAATACATGAAAGTGAAAATTGGAAAGTATATTAGTAACTCTCCAGAGTGCCATTTCCTAAATAATGTGAAGAGCTGAACTAAGTACAGCATATCTAAATTTTCTTAATCTATTTTAAAACATGTGCCTTTAAAACAGTAATCCTACTTAGTTTTTGTCTACAAAGCGTAGCTCAGTTGGGCTATTCTTTTCTTTCATTGGCTAGAAGGATAGATTGAAGGTTGTGATACAAGCAGAAAGGTACTCTTTTACAGAGTTAAAGGTGGATTGAAAGGAAAGCAGACAGTGAAATTGGACTTTGTTTTATAACTATAGAACATATCTAAAATGCTAATGGTAGTGATACTTGATTAAAACTAGAAAAAAATCAGAAAAATGCTTCATGTGCATCTGATAACCAAGACCTTGCAGTGCTGCTTACAAAACCAAATGAAGTCTGGAGACAGTAGCTTTAAACTTGCAAAAAATAAGACTGTTTGAATATAGGCATCCACCTCTTTAGGAGCCTGCCCAACAAATAAGTCTCCCCCACTGCATCTTCACTAAACATACAAACTTTCAGTGCAGAGTCAGGCTGTTAGTAGCAGCAACATGACTCTGGAGCTTGGCATAAATTGGAATTTTTTTTTTCTCATATTGCTAGGAATTGTTGTACACCAGGAGTCTGTCTGTGCTACTTTTGGAAGTGGTTTAAGCAGCGCTTGTATAGTAGATGTGGGAGATCAGAAGACAAGTGTTTGCTGCGTAGAAGACGGTGTTTCCCATCGCAACACCAGGTATCTTCTAATAGGCAGAAGTATGTACTTAGTTGCTTACCAAAGACTTGACTTTAAGAACAAGATTTTATACATAGTTTTTTTTTTTTTAATGTGAGCTGCATGACAGGGTCAGGTTACGGGCATGAACTTTAAAGAATTCTGACATCTTTAAAAGAAGAAAACAGGCAGAACAGATATTGTGCTCTGCAAACTATGTGGAAGTCATGATCATAGCTTGTCTAAAATCTTGCTTGTATTCCTGTGTATGCTACTGTAAAAGGCCAGTATTTGAGCAAATCAATAATCTTTTTCTTCTCTGTGCTTTAGGCTATGCCTTGCATATGGAGGATCTGATGTATCAAGGTGTTTTTATTGGCTTATGCAGCGAGCAGGATTCCCATATAGAGACTGTCAGTTAACTAATAAATTGGATTGCCTGCTGCTTCAGCACTTAAAGGAGACATTTTGTCATCTAGACCAGGTGAGAAGGGAAAATCAGATCTCTTCTCCAAGTAAGTTTTTTTCCTTTACAGAATGCTACTTTGGGGAACACTTTTGCAAGTCTACAATTGCTTGTAAATGGAATAAAATGTGATATTTTACTCAGTAGAATACTGGCAAAAACTTCAAGTCTAAAGCTTCTCCAGCTTTTGTAACTTCTTTTATTTTTCTTCTGGTTGAAAGAATCCTAACTCTTAGAAAGGTACTTTGTTCTTATTACTGAAAGAAGCTGATAGTAGCTGCATATTTGCTGGTTTTCAGCTGCAGTTTTGTAAGATCTGCCAGCAGGTCTCTTCTTTCTGCACAAACCCTCATTTTAGAGGCTTAGGCATGTAGAAAGCTGTTTTGGCAGATTGTGCTACAAGGAAAAAGACTTTAAAAAGAGTTCAAGAATAGGTAAATGAAATTCACAGTCTGAAGAGCTTTGTTACTTTCTGTTGTTTCCTACAGTTGAAATAGATTATGCAGCTTGATAGATAGATATAAAAGATACAATTTTTTTTTTTTACATTGCTTTTGACCTTAGGATATTTCTGGATTGCAAGACCACGAGTTCCAGATTCGTCATCCTGATTCTCCAGCTTTATTATACCAGTTCCGTTTAGGGGATGAGAAATTACAGGTGATTTTTAAACTTGCCTTTTTTTTTTTTTTTTTTTTAAATTAAAAGAATGATATTCAGCAGTCAGGCTCAGGGCCTTACTTGCATTAGTTCAGTGCTACTACGCCCACGTGATTTATGGATTGTTCTTAACATATGCATGTTGATAGTTTTAAAATTAATTGCTACATGTATGAATGGGCCTAATGCAGCCCTAGTGGATAAACAAGGCTTCCTAACTAGCTTTAGTTAGAATGGTTTTAACTTCAATTAAGTATGATTATATTTATCCTTCAAGGGCAAGAAGCACTCATTTTGCAAGTTTTTCAGCTCACATTGAATTTTATGATTTTGTAACAAACTGCATTTGAATACTTATTTATCATACAATGCTAGAATCCATAAAGAAATCTATGTACCTGTATAAATGTATGGATTGGGGATTTTTTAATTATACAAAGCTGAAGAGACTTTAGCCCTTTACAAATGTATTTGGGAAAAAAAAAAAGTCTATTTAATTTAATTTTCAATTATGATAGAAATAGAACAAGCTTTTTCTTTTTTTACAGTAAATACCAAAAAAACCTATGTAGTAAAACCATGCCAAATCTCTCATTCTTCAGGCTCCAATGGCTTTGTTCTATCCAGCAACTTTTGGAATTGTTGGACAAAAAATGACAACTTTGCAACACAGGTCACAAGGTGACCCGGAGGATCCTCATGATGAGCATTATCTGCTAGCCACACAAAGTAAGCAGGAGCAGGTGTGTGAATGCTCATTTTATTTTTCATTAAGTATTATTTAATTGGAGAATAAAATCAGGACTCATTAGCTCATCTCAGAAACCAAAGTTTGTTATCTGGGCCAGAGGCATTAAAAAATAAATGTGAAGTAAGGAATTACTGTTGTCTAGACAAGTCCTTAATTAGAAATGTTTACTTGCAGAGTCAAAAAGGGCTTCATATTATGGCACTGATATATCTGATGGAGTTCAAAATAAAATCTTACTTTGAAAGTAAGGCTTAAAATAAATAATACAATGCTTAACCTTTCTGTGTAAAAAGGTGACAAGAAGTACAGTGGTGTTTAGTTAAGTCTTAGTATTGTTCTGTAACCTGGTGAAGAGCTTTTTGCATTTTTCATAGTTCAACTTCTTTTCTCATTTTTAAGTCTGCAAAAGCTACAGCTGATAGAAAATCTATGTCGAAGCCTGGTGCATTTGAGGGAGACTTGAGAGGCCAATCCTCAGACATTTCAGAGAGGATCTACCCACAAGAAGTGGAACTGGGATCTTCTCAGAGTGATTGTATGATATCTGGAAATGATTCAGAGGAACCTTTAACTGCACACATGTCCAGGAAAACAGCTATTTCTCAGTTTGAAGGCAAAGCCTTAGGCCTTGACAAAGCCATTCTTCATAGTATTGACTGCTGTGGTAAGAAATTACATTATTACAATTCTGTAAAATATGCATGTCAGTCCATGTGGACTTATGGTAACTCCTATATTTTATCAAAGTAACATGTATGTCCCTAGGTTTTCATCATGTCTGTAGTAGCTACACTGTTCCTTATACTTGCATGTTTGCTGAGGTTTCTTCAGCTAGACGTTTTAAATCTCCAAGGAATAGAAAAATAATTTTTAAAGCAAACATTTACCGGTTTCTGTCTGGTTTGACTTGCATTATGTTCTTTCTAATACAAATACAGGCCATATTAACTTTAAGAAACAGATGTAATGGTTTTAAATTAGAGGGAGGTAGATTTAGATTGGATATTAGGAAAAAAACTTTACAATGCAAGTAGTAGAACACTGGAACAGGTTGCCCAGAGAGGTGGTGGATGTCCCATCCCTGGAAACATTCCAGGCCAGGCTGGATGGGGCTCTGACCAACCTGATCTAGTCAGGGATGTCCCTGCTCCTTGCAGGGGGGTTGGACTAGATGACCTTTGAAGGTCCTTTCCAACTCTAACCATTCTATGATTCTATGTATTTCTATATTTCACTTCATTCCAGCATCTGATGATACAAAAAAGAAGATGTACAGCTCCATCTTAGTAGTGGGAGGAGGCCTTATGTTTCATAAAGCTCAAGAGTTTCTTCAACACCGCATTCTCAACAAAATGCCACCTTCTTTTAGAAGAGTTGTTGAAAATGTTGAAGTCATCACAAGACCTAAGGTATACTGTTTATTGATAGCTAAATGGTAAATAAACTATGTTTGGTTGAAATCTTCAAAATATTTTTTAAAAAAAATCTGTTAGTTCAAAACCACAGATTACTTGCTTATCTGAGGAGATTCAGGAGAGCTTTCAGCTCATAAGGTCGCATTCTCCAATTATAGGCAGAAAGTTAGGTGTAGCAAGAGCGTTACTAGTATTGATCACTGAAGTGTTTATTAGCTAAAGGCCTTATTTCTAAAGAAGCAGTTAGTACTGGCCCATGAAGTTAACCTGTCTGCTCAGCAAGAAATTATATAAGGTTTTTTTTATTACTATTAAGGTAAAAAAAAGGTATTGCATTACAAGAGCAAGTTTCACTTGGCATTAATCAGGCAAAATTTGTAAAATCAAAACTTCAGTATTTTTCAGAGCCTTCATTGCTGAGGGCAGGATTTCCATGACATGCCTAGAAGGCATCTTAAGAAAAAAAAAATAAAATTAAAAGTTACTTCTCTAAACATCTCAAATATTCTTTCCTTATTTTTATCTCACTTTTTTTCATGAATAATTTTGAAAAACTTAAAATCTTTGGGGTGAGAGGAGGTGAGTAATGTTGGAAAAATTAGGATACAAGTTTTGAGAACTATGCAGGTTTACACCAGTGACTGTACACAATCTATGTTTTGAATTTAGGATATGGATCCCCGCTTAATTGCATGGAAAGGAGGTGCAGTTTTAGCCTGTCTTGATACAACTCAGGAGCTATGGATATATCAGCGAGAATGGCAGCGTTTTGGTGTCAGAATGTTACGAGAGCGAGCTGCATTTGTATGGTAATGGGTATGTTTACAGTGGAACATGATTAACTGAGGATTCCTTTACCCAAATTCCCCCTTTTTCTACTGCAGATGGAGTGATCTTCTGCTGATAGATATTTTTGTATTTTATTAAAACTAACTTCAACTGCGATTTTTGCAAAAGTGGCACAAAAGTCTTCAGCATTGCTATACTTTTTTGAATTGTATGTATTGAATTTTGTATACAGAGTATCACAGTCACCTCCAAATTCACTACATGTATATTATGGAGGTTATGTATATTAAAATTGCACAGTGTGGGAATTTGAGGTGTTAAATATTGACATGGCAGATGTTAAGCCAAAATTCATTCCAGATACCTGTACACAGAAACAATAGCTGAAGAGTGCAGGCTGTGTGTGAGTTTAATGCCTTATTCTGATTTATACTCTAACATACCAAGAGATGAAATTGTTATATTAGCAATCGTCAAGGAAGTAGTTACATGGAGACCCAAATTACAGTTGCTGTTTGTATTTTGTTTATGTAATAAATTATATTACTCAGTGGAAAGACTTAAGAATTTGGAAATGGAGTATTTTTTCTTGTCTGTTCTCATCATCAAAAACTCTTGCTAGCTTTTCATGATCCATTATAGTTATCCACTCCTTTCCCTGTTAAAAATCCAATATCATGCACTCAAAAGAACTAGATGCATTTTTATATAGCTACCATCAACCTCAATCCTGTGGTACAGGCACACAGGCTTTTTCTCCTAACACATATTGCTTAGTTAGAGAAGTGCTATTTGTTGGGGTTTTTTTCCTTCTGTAACAAAGGCTCCTGCCACCCTCAGATCACACCTCAAATCCATATCTGCAATTATAATCTAGATTAAAACTATTAAAACACTTCTAGCACTATCGTAAATATCAAAGATTAATGAATGTAGTTTCTACAAAGAACTGACTTCCCTTTAATCTGCTTTCGCTAAAAGTTCTGAAGAAAAAGAATTTGCCACCCAAATTATGCTTTAATCTTAAAGTATTTTACTGTAGGCTGTGTTTACATTCTTGTATTTTATTTAAGACTAGGACCTTTTTGCTTTCTTTTATTGATGACAGCAAGTACTTCAAATTTTACTCTGGCAAGAGTAGAGGTCATTGCTGGGTTTGTTTTCTGGGGGGAGAAGGAGGCATTCTCTTCAAAAAAAGGGTCCAGAGTTCCTGTTATAGAAGAAATGGGTATGTTTGGTTTGGGGTTTCTTTTCTTTTTAAGTTACATGATTGTGATTCAGAAGAGAAAGTACACATGTACAAAGATTTTGTTTAGATTTGTTGATATATAAATGGCAAACATTTCACAACTTCACATCAGTGAGTGCTGACATTTGGACACACTGAAAGGTGAGGTAAATTACTCCACTTTAAAAGCTTCATTATTCTTACAAACGTGCTGTACATACACACTCTAACTCCACAGAGAAACAGAATCACAAAACCAGCTTTTAAGTCACATTGGAAGACCTGTGCTGCTTAACTGCACCCGAGGTTCCCAACAGTTAACTTCACAAACTCTACACCGGAGGAAAGCAGTACTTGTACATTACATGATGGACTGTGTCCTGGTATTTACACAGCCGGTTCCTTCTGACTGATAGTTTTATTTGAGTATGAATTTCTTAGTTTGCTACAACAGAATTTTCAAGTATTTCAAATAAGTAAGCCTCCATTAAATATGGCCCAGTAACTACAGTGTCCTACTGTTTGTTCAGCTATTGACTTTTGTCCTCAGTTTTATAAGACTAGAGCTCAATATCCAGACTCTTAATTTCCTATTTCTTGCCCTGCACTGCATTGCATGAAACAGAAGGGTCTCTGCTGAAGTTCTCAATGTCCTTCATAAGACAGTATTTTGGACAGAAGTTCAGAGTACTTGGTAAAGTATGTGGTAAACTCACCTCATTGAAAGAAACAACCATATATTTTTGTACAGAGGACTGATTTGTCATGTCACTGCAGAAGAGTTTAACTGCAAGAGTGAACATATTTTCTATGTTATTGGGGTTTCTCGTGTTTTTACAAGAAACATCACATGCAGCAGTGGTAGGGTTTGAACTGAGGAAAATCACACTTTCTGCTGCTGCTTTTTGAGCAGCGAGGCATTGTACAGGACCTTTTTCAGCAATTCACCTTTTCTCCTACGTGGCTAGAATAACATCTGTCTAGCAGCCCTCATGCAGGGGTTCAGCAAAAGAAAGGACAGTGTGATAAAACACAATTCTTCTGTATATATAACCAGTACTTTAACACATAGTTGTAGCTGCACCTGATGGAAGAATTACCTCCTAAATTAATCTGTTTATCGCAAAAGACAACATTTGCTCTCTTAAAATGTCAGTATTTTTAGAAACAATGCAAAAAAAATTTGAATGGCATTCTAAACTGGTACGGAGGGGTTAACTCTGTGCCTCTTCCTTTTTCCTAGAAAAAAAATAGATACCCTTGTATAAAAGTATGAAAAGTAAAAACAGTGCACTAAAATTAGAACTTGGAGTTCAGCTTCCCATCTTCATGATGAAATAGAGCCAACTTGGATAACTTATCTGCACTTCATGTCTCCAAGAATGTTGAAAATTTAGCAAAACTCTTCAGTAGCTAGAACAGGTGATGGTCTACTATACTGAGGGAGCAGCCTTACATCACACACACGTGAAGGCAGCAGAAGCATAGAATCATAGAATGGCTAGAGTTGGAAGGGACCTTCAAAGGTCATCTAGTCCAACCCCCCTAAGCATGGTACTTAATCTGTTAGTTATTCTACAAAACTAATACTGTGGGGGAAAAAAAAAAGTGCTAAACAAACAAAAATTAAACAGCAAAATGCCCACATGACCCCAGCTGATGTTTGCTAAATATGAAAAGGCTAACCAAAACTTGTCCACATGTTAAAGGATTCACTGTTTTTACAGGTGTTTAAGAGATTAAATATTTACTCTCCATTTAGGAGAAAAAAAAAAAAAAAAAAACCAACAGAAGGAAAAAGCCTAGGCCTGCATTAGCAGGTGGTGTGGTAGAATGGCAGAGACTACAAAGTAAAGCAGTTGGGGCCAAGGAACAGTTTTCTGCACTAAATATAACAGGGGAGTTACTGCAGCCTAAGCCCTAGTCCAGTCCTTGGCCTGCATACCCACCCATCAGTGGTTGCACTATGTTAGATTCATTAGAGCACATCTTCCAGTTTAATTTCAGCTGAGAAAATCAAGGCTGCACTCCTCAACCACCCTGCAATATGAA
>WHYT01017297.1:3077-14000 GCA_009806455.1 Tetrax tetrax
GGGAGACTTTCTGGCTGGTGAGACAAAGGCACGGGTGGAGACAGCGAAGGTGGTCGCAGAGCCCCCCCCTCCCCTCCCCTTCCCCGTGCGGGGGTGTGCTCCAGCCGCCCGCCAAAAACGTGGGGCCGGCGTGGGAGGGGAGAGGAACCCACCCCGGGCATCCCTAGCCCGGGAGGGAAGGAAAACCCTGGAGGAAGGAGGGTGGGTTAAGCTGGAGACCCTCGGGGCTGTTAGGAATGGAGAGAAGGGCTGGGGAAAAGTGAGGGGCTGATCTGGCTGGAAAAAAAAAACAGACCCCCGCACCCCCTCGGTATTTTCATCCCGCTTTATTTAACTCTACCCTTCTTCCTCCAGAGCTAAGGTTTCCGCGCCGAACCAAAACCGTCCAGAAACGGGATCTTCTCCTCTCCTCTCGGACAGACCGCACAGACTTCCTCCATCAGTTATGTCTGATTTACTGTGAATGGCAGATATTTTTCTTTGTAAATATTTTAGGCAAAGTAGGAACAGTAAACCTTTGCTTGGGCTGCCAAATGTCTCCCATGACAAATCATTGTTTTCAGATGTTCAGATTTGTGTGAGAAAACCCAACAAAGGGAAAATGTTTAGGCTTTGTCTCAATCCTAAAGCAATGTCATTGGAGGGAAAAGAAAAACCCCGCCAGCTACATCGTAGTCCTGAGATGATGAAAAATACTATTTTCATTACACACTTTTTAAGCCCAGGTTTTATGTTACTGACTCAACAATGATTATCGTTTTACATGTGAAACACAGACCCTAAATGGTTCTTTATGAGAAACCATTGTTTTGAAATATCTGAAATTAATTAGACCATGGCTACAGCCAATGTGCAAATATCAAACTGAACATCTGTGGAAAAAAAAAAAAAGAAGCTTCCCATCACTTGAAAGTATATTGTGAATCTGAAATACAGTCTATCAAGGAAAAAACAATTTGTCTGGCATAGGTGCTCTCAAGCCATCTTTTGTGACTTTACTGTCACCTTTTCTTCATTTTTTCCTTTTCTTCATCTTTTCCTATCCTTTTTTCCTCTTTTTTTTTTTTTTTTTCCTCCTGAGCTGCCGTGTGTGAAAAGCCTTACTTAAAAGTCAAGGAAATAATTCATGTAATTTAGATGCCAGCAGTACTAAGGTCAGTTCAGGCAAATCAAAGATCCTTGCAAAGTTATTCCACTTGGCCTCTAGCTCTGAAGGTCTAACTTCCCATTCCCATCCACTTGCAAAGGGCTGCGCCATGCCAGCTGTGCTGAAAATGAGTCCATCGGCCCAATTTTCCTCTTAAAGGTGCAGAAACATAGGCTGCTTCCTGATTCTGCTGGGAATCAGTTATCTAAACCCCAATGTGTTTTCAGAAACCACAAAATCTTTCGAAACAATAGACTTCTGCAAGTTCTCGGAGTCTGTGTTTAAGAAAAGCTTTTCTCAGTCCTCTTTCGTACCCTTCAAGTCAAATATGTTTTCAGAGCGAAATTAAAACTCTTGAAAGGAGTCAGCCTTAGCAGCAGTGGTAACTGTAGTTTATACAACCACTTTCTCAAATGAAACACTTGATGGCTTATGTCAATGTTTCTTTTGTGGCAAACCCCTTCTCCACCTATTTTTACTCCACACTTCTGCAGCGGAGGAGAGAGCACTCAGCTATGAAAAACTATGAATAGAGTGTTTCATTTGGTAACTGAACAAGCCACAATTGATGGTTAGGTATTATTTCTGCATTAAATGTAATGATGCAGACACGGCATTATCTACGCTAAGATAGTCAGCTTCCAGGACAGAGTTTATCAGGAGGAGGAGGACACGGAGTCTTTCGGCACTTGATGATGGCAAAGACAACGGGGTGTTTTTCTCTTGCGTTTCGATGCTGCCTTTTGCTCTGCCTCAGTGTTCCTGCCCTGACTCCAAGGACAAGGGCCCAGGCTGGGATGCTTTTACCCATGCTTCCACAGCTAGTCTCACCAAAATCTGACGGAAAGCTGGTGGCGTTTGGTTCTGCCTGGTGTAAGCCAAAGTATTCGGCTCTGTCTTCAAGTCAGGCTCAAAAAGCAGTCTGCTTTGTGCAGCCAGATCTGACTTTTTAAAGAATAGTAGCTTTGTAATTCTGGGGAGCAGTTGTTAGGGTGGGCAGGTCACTGCTGAGGTCCTTCTCAACGCTGATCCCTATGAGGATCAAATGCAGGGCAAGGGGGAAAGAAACTAAGAAACTTATCAGCACGGGGTGGCCTGAGCCATAGTCAAGTGTTGTGCTAATCCGTACTGTCCTGGGCTTCCTCTGATAAACTCCATCCTGGACACGCATTATTTTTGTTTTGATAACTCTGTGGCTGCATCATAAGCTTTAGTGCAGAAGTAATCCTGAACAATCAAATGTGTTTTTGTTCACTTACTGTTACCAAATGAAATAAGCCTTTCATAACTTCTCTTTCTTTTTTTTTTTTTTTTTTTTTTTCCTTTTTTTTTTTTTTCTTTTTATGATACGAAGGTACCACCATTGTGCAAAGAATAAACTTGCTGGGTCTGGTTCCACACTGATAGGGAAAGCTCTTGAAATGGATTAAGAGAGATTTTCTTAACTAATCTCTTTTTCCTCAGCCGTCTCATCTTTGCTAAAGCAATAACAAACATTCGCAATATGATTAATCCAAAACCCACTGAAGTCACTAGAAAGATCCTGCTGACTCCACAAGTGTCAGTCAATAGTTTCTTCTCCTTTGCCATGTATGAAGGGGAGCAAAGAATTAAATAGAACAGGAAGACCCTAAAAAGAGGAGGGAAGGGAGGCTGCAGGCTTTTTCCTTGTAGTCCATCAAGCAGGAAAATCTCTACTTTTCTTCCCTGGGGACTCCTTTTTGCAGATCAGAATAAAAAGGTGGACATTTTGGTAGCTGTTAGCAGGCAAGGAAGGATGAAAAGATTCATTTCTACAAGAAGAGTCATAACCCACCTTGAGAAAAAGAGGTTGAAAGAGCTGAAACAGGCCTGTTCCTGGCATTCCATGTCTTCTGGCTGTCTCTCAGACATGGCCAGGATAATATCTGTGATACTTTAATTTAAAATAAACAAATAAATGAGCAGAGAGTCTGCAATTCTGTCTTACACAATTTGTAAGATTCTTTGGGTAGTGACAAACATTTCTCGCGCAAAACCTTATAACTTCCTTTTTCGCTCAGTGGGGCAAAAGCAGAGAGAAGTATTCAGTCCTTCCACTGGAGAATTGTCTCCCTTTGGTGCTGAGAAATAGGCAGGGCCGCACAGGGTCTTGGCTCCTGCCAGCAGCTCTGATGGCTTCTCTGCTTCACCTGCTGTGGGTCCCACCACCGCTGAACCCTCAGCACAGCGCCTGATCCTTGTACTGCTGGATGAGTCCCTCTCTGATGAAAACTACCCCGCTTTGTTGGATATTTTGTGATGTTTAATACTTTCTTTTTTTTTTTTTTTAAAGGCCTCAAAGCAGGAAATGTAGTCCTCAACAAGCTCGTTTGCATTTAACACAGAACATGAATTGCGGTGGTAGCGGAGAAGAGTTTGGAAAGAGGAAGCAACTTTGCCCTGAAGACCCAATACACAAATAAAAATAATGAAAGCCAGAAAAAAACTGTGATTTGTAAAGCAATCTCATTGTTTGAGAGGAAGAGGAGCTCAGTGTTTTGGGAAGCCTGGAACTATTAAGAAGTGAGAATCTGTTTGTGGTGTATGCCGTGAGCACCAGCACCATGCTCTGCAGCGCATGCCTCCTCTAACAGCTGCAGCAGGCAGGCACGGCGAACGAGGACGTGTCCCCGGGTGAGCCCTGAAAGCCAGGCATCAGGCAGTGCTGCTAAAATGCCTCTGCAGACCACATCAGGGCACTCTGCGAGGAGCCTCCAGCTCCACGCCCCCCCTACACCATTCCCAGGTCTCCGTGATGAGCACGTATCTGCAGGGCTCAGTTATAACCATTTTTTTTCCACTCTTTGGCAGTGGTCACTTCCTGAAGACACACGCCATTGTTATGCTTTAGCTGCTGAAGGAAGGACAAAAAGAAGTGTTTCTGGTGTCCAGATACTCAGCAAAAGGTTTCTTCTGTCATGGTGAGCAGAGTCTCCCAGGATGATGGAGAGTGGGAACAACTGTTATATTCATAATATTGGCTATAGGAGCTAAAAAAATGCCCCTTTTAGTATAAAACCAGACAGAAGTACCATAAACTCAGTGAGACTTTTCCATACTAATGCCCATGGACCTACCGCTGCTGTCAGCCTGCTGCAGGAGCACAGCAGAGGGGTCCTCTTTTCTATTTCGGACGGGACACCTGGCTGGGCGCATGCCTTCAGTACAATAGCCCCAGCAGCTGACATTTCCATGCCCAAAGTGCTTAGATAGCAGCTCATGCTATCTCTTCAGGGTGGTGAGTTTGCAAACGGGGTCGATGACGTGCTCCAGAGCAGATAAGGAGCTCTCACGCTGGGGGCACGAGCTCCCCCGAGACTCGCTGAAATCAGCTGCCCTGTGGGTGTTTTGTAATCCCGCCTGGTCCTTCCCAGGAGTCCTTCCATAGCTGATGGTTCTGTGAGCTGAGAAATGAGGGGAACTGTGGTACAGTAAAGATAGATAAATCCACCCACCTGGTATTTTATTTCAAAGCACAAGAGGTGGTCCAGATCTGCTCAGATCGGGAGGGGATGTATTTCTTTTTCGTGTTTTTGTCCTCCACTACATAATTGCACAGAATATTCCAAGAAAAGCCGCTTAAGAAGCAACAGTTTGATCACTTTCTTTCTCATTTGTTTTTCTTCCCCCGATTCAGGTGCACGAGGGATAAGGGAAGCTGTTGTCATACGTGTTTATGCCAAAACCATTAATAACGCTACCCAACAGCATACCCAGTTTCACAGCTTCTGTACACTGACTGTTTGCAGCATTGTAGGATATCACACTTTTGTGTGTGCTCTGGACCAAACAGCTGACCCCTCGATGATGGTGTCAGCCACCCCAGTGGCTAGGCTGGTCATGGGATGGTAGGATGACAGTTTTGGGGGAGTTTTCTTCTTGCAGATTGCCTTTTGGCTAGTTCCCATTGACTATACCACAGCCCCAAAATGCACAGAGCCTATCAGGAAAGCAAAGTAATAGGGAATGTGTAAGTCAGAGGAAATCCTGCAGCATGGAAACAATAACTCATAGTGAAGCGAACGCTGGCTGGTCCTTTGGACATCGCTGCTACAACCAAGCTGTTACCACAAAGCGCTGTGAAATACAGCAACCTCCCTCTCTTGCGTTAAGCAAGTCTTCATCACTGCAGACTTAGATCAGTCCAAAAGCAGAGAATCCTCCCGACACGCTATGGGGGAGCGTCTCAGAACAGGAGGGTCTTCCTGCTTCTATGCATAAAAGCAAATTTTTGTGCTGGGGAGTTTGAGGAGCCATTGGGACAGCAGAGACAGAGAACGGACCAGGCAGCAGCAAGGGGAAAGTACTGTGAGGGACGATGTGGCCTGATGGCAGGAGCAGCCTGTCTTGCACGTAGCCAGGCAGAGCTAAAGGGGGTTGAGAAGCAGCAAGATGCTATGAAAATGTAAGAAACCAGGGGACAGCATAGCTGAAGGAGGACGAGTGTCAAAACAAACTCCACAGAGCAACAAAAGGTAAGGGGAAAAATAAGTGCTTGTTTTGCCTTCTGTTTGCTTTTTAATGAAAATAGGCAGGCCAGCGTTTGAGAGCTGTTAGCATTTCTTGCTGACCTGCAGCTGGTGCATTTTTCACCCACTTCTGTCAGAATTTATTTGAGTTTGGTCCTGAACGCTGATCAGACTTTGCCCCTTGCTTTACTTAGGCTTGGAATTGCTTATACAGCAAACACTCTCTGCTAGGGTTCTCATTAATCCACTTCTTTGTTGAGGTTTCCTAGAGGAATTCCTATTTGGTAAACCAAACAGAATTAAAAGGAAGGCATCTGTACTGAGGATATCCATCTTGGGCCTCTATTGTCCCATCTAAATGAGGCTGAGGAGGCCCCCCGTGCTTGCCTGGTGCCATGATTCCCGTTGGCACTTGATAAAGAATTAATAGCCCGTCTTAAGCCGGGAGCGTTTAGGAAATTTGCGGGGACCTCTGTCAGCAGAGCGTGCTCCCTCTCGCAGTCCGAGCTTGGGTGCCACTAGATGGCACTTCCCTTCCGGCAAATTACAGTAATTAACCCCAGCGCCTGATGCTGCTAATGAACATCGCCCACTGGTTTTGATCAGCTACAGAGGGTGAAAGCTGATATATATATATATATATTTTTTTTTTTTTTAAGGCAAGATCAGTGAATATCCTCCACCTCGTCTTTTTATCTCTCCTTTACTCAGATGCTCAGAGCTCACAACGATTTCTTTGCCTCTGCATTTGTTTGGTTGAAACTTGTCAGCCTCCTACACGTGTACAAAGTCGGATCCTTTCCTCTGGAGATAGTGCTTGTTATTGGAAACAGACAACTTTCAGTCCCAGTTCAGCATTCATTCCTTCTTTGTTGCCTTGGTATCAGACTCAACCAATACGCCATAAAAGAGGACAAGACAGGAAAGCCAATTTGGGACTTCCAGCTACTCCTTTCACAGCACCCACAGAGAATGTATTAAATGAGTGAAAGCTTCAGAGTTTGGCCCAAGAAAATGTATCCCTTCTTTAAAAAAAAAAAAAAAAAGCCAGGTTTTACTGTGGATTACGTGACATTTCACCTTGTGCTTTAAGTTTCTATAAAGCCTAGTTTAGGTCAAACTGATTTTGGCAGAAAACCAGGCATAACTAAGAGCTTCATATAGTTTCCATCTGAAAACATAAATCAAGCAGCAGGCTCACAGACAACCCCGCCAAGGTTTGCTGAATCTTACGGCTCCAGACAGTGAGGCTTTCAGTGAATGTAGTCTGATACGTAGTTTTGGCCATGATACGTAGATATGTAGTTTGTTTGTTTTGCAAAGCATCTGGGTGCGAGGAGAGGAGGAAAGATAAGTGAAATGTGGCTTTTTCCAAGCTCAGAAGCTGCCCCCGGCTCCCCAGTTGCCGGCAAACAGTGAGCTCTTTTACACAGTCCTGAGTGGCTCGGCGGAAGCATGTGGGATGCAAATGGGAAAAGGGTACGAGGGGATTTATACACTTTTTTTTTTTAATGTGTGCACAGATGTATTTATACTGTATCATCTGTGATGCAACCAGATATCCTCTCAGACCCACACACTCCCATCGCCCCTTTCACTTTTTATCCATCCATCCATCTTTGTTAGGTCTGTTTTTTGGTGAACTTGGAGGCCTCAGTTTTGCTAAGTCTTGCGTGCTGCTTTGTGCTTGGACACTTTCCTCTCTCTTTAGTGGGACTGCTGTTGCATGAGGATTGAGACTTTAATTTGTAGGGCAGTGTCGATATGGTTTTTTGTTGAGTGCGCTGAGATGTTCAGTTTAGTAGTATCTACTTGTATTTTTTCATAAACTGGATGAGAACATATAATTTTGTATTTGTGGGGTGGTTTAACAATTTCTCATAGGCTTAAAGCAACACAAACAAAGGCTCGAACAATGATTTTTCTCAGAATTTGCTCATTTTGTTGTATCTTTTTTTTTTCTGCTATGACAGTCCAAGTGGTGTTTAACGAAAACCTTCACACAGTGTAACCTCTGCTGATCGCCCTTCGCTCCCTGCACTGCACTGTCACCTCGCTCTGATTCACAGCAGGCTGGGTTGTCCCTGCCTGCCAGTATCCCCCGGAACAAACGCTTTTAAAACTTCCTAACATATTCTAGTGCATTCTGCGGCTTTCAGCATCACACTGTAGACCTTCAGCACTCCACTTCGTACTGCAAATTTGAAGCCTTATTAACAAATACTAATTATGTCCCTGCAGCCATACGCTGCAATAGTTGCCTTGTATGCAAACCAAGTATGCGAGATGGGGAGGGCGGGAGACGGAGGGGGGAAGAAAGAATGCTCCGTACAAAATGCTGGACAGATAAAAGGTGAAAGCATTTTTATACCTACAGTATTTCAAAGCTGACCAGAAAAAGTGCATTCCAGTTTGTGAATACAGAGTCGAAGGTGACGGCTCTAACGTTGGTGAAATCCCTCAATCTGAAGGCTTGAATTTGCTCATTGTTGCCGATACTGTATTGACTGTGATTTTTCCCTGCATGGACAGTGGGACTGCTAGACATGTAAGGGGGCTGTACAGATGCTGGACTGCATCTGGAGACCCTGTGGAGAGCTGCTTTGGGGCAGTGGAGGTCCCAGAGCCCTGCTAGCCCCTGGTAAATCTACCACTGTACTTGTCAGCGGCAACAGGAGAAATCTTTCCAAGAGCTTTGCTTCTTCTTGCAAAGTTTGCCCAGCATCTTGTGTTCATACATGTCTTTCTTGAATGTATAACATGTCTGCTTCCTTCCAGGGCTTCTCCTTTTCTTGGGCAAACACTCCTTCTATTTTGACTTAAAAGCTGAGAAAATCCTGACTCTTGATTTGTGTTTGAGTTCCCACACACCAGTGCTTACAGTATCTCAGGGTGCTGATGGAGAACAGGATCTGAGGTCTTGTCAACATCTATTTTCACAGGATCGTTCTTCAAATTCCCAGTGCTGCAGAGTAGCTGATTGTGTCTGAGGAGCATTCAACAGCACTAATTCTGTTTCTGAAATCATAATCACTTCCATCAGCGCGAGAGAGACTGAATCATGGGTGCTAATACCCTCATTGCACATATCTTCTTGACAATCCTTGTACCTCTTAATTAAATTAAACTGTGAAACTAAAGAGAGGAGGGCTGAACAGGGTAAACAGAGGAAGAAGAGATTTTTACGTTCATTGCTGTGTGCTGAAACTTTTTGCAGAAGCTTTTCTTTTGACGAGAGAATGGAGTTAATTCCATCCCAACATAAAAAAGCTAATCTAATAAAGCTCTTCTCTCAAGCAGGAAAGTTGAGCAAATCTTTACACTATCAGATTTTGCTTCATTCTTTTACAGGTAATAAATGGTAAAGATAAATTCAGGAGCTGGCTCAAAAGTGCCCCCTAAGATATAAAGTAGGAACAAGTTATTCACTATGCTTAGGGTCACAATTAAAATATCTGTGGGATATCTCAGTGCCATCCTTAAGACAGCTCCCCAGCAATGTCCTGCTGTTGGAGTGCTTTAACGAGCTGACTACATGATTTTACATAATTTTTGAAGAAGACTTAATGTTTCGTGCAGCAAAGCAACAGCAAATATTTAAGTCAAGAAAACAATTAGCTATTTCTTAGGTACTATTGTTCTTCAGTATTCATTTACAGCCTTCACTTTGTCAAAGGGTGGCTGGCACCCAACTAACGGTGGCACACTCTTCAGCCTGGATGAGCAAAGTTACTTATGGCTCTCTTGCCCTGAGAGAGAACAAAGGGGCTCATGGGAGGATGCATTGGAGGCGATCCCCCGTGTGCAGCTCATTGTTGCAGCAGATGAAGATGACCACGGGTACTGTGCTGATGGCAGAGCACACGGCTGTGTCTAATGAGGAACATTCTCTCATGGCAGAAGAAGGGAAAAGAAGACAGAAAATAAAAAAAAAAAAGTTTGTTTGTTTGTTTGTTTCAAAACTAGTGTTTTATTACTAATATTCATTACTTCATAGTCCACATGCTGGACCTGATGATGCAGGGAAGGGGCCTGAGCCATGGTTACGGATGTCAGCTGCAGAGTGAGCAAAATCACAAGTGTGAAAATCACAAGTGTGAAACAGGAGGAGTTGTTACGTTTAAAGGCAACATTTAAACTTCTAACAGTTTAAAAAATGTTTGGCTGTTGAATTCCTGAAATAAACCATTGCTGGTTAAAGACAACAGATATCGAGTCTCTAGCAGACAATAATCTACAAAGAAGGAACACTGAACTAAAATAAATTGGTTTGTATGAGATTACTTCTACGACTGCCATCAAGGATCCACTGAAGGCTTACCTCTGAATTTTTCTGATTTCCCAAAGAGTTAAAGGAATTCTTAAGACTTAATTTGCATTTTTGCTTGTGTGTATGTGTAACCACATAGTTAGACCATATAATTTTACAACATTTAATTATTTTCATTGCTATTGTTATTATTAGATTTTATTACTAGACTAGCCTGATTTTTTAAAAGAAGAAAATATTGGAGGCATCTTTCTCTCTTGTGCCTTTTTACAATGTATATCTATGTCCTAATCCCAAGTCTTTTGAATTTTCTCAGGGCTCTTCCACTGATGTGGAAGAACGTTGTGCTCTGATGTCTTCAGTAAAAAGGCCAAACAAAAATAATATGTTGACTGTGCTTAAGCTTCTCCGAAAGGAAATCTGAAAGCATTTAAACAGAAAAACGCTATCTTTCTGAAATGCATGTTTTCAGAGCCAGGCATATAAACCTCCCCAGGAGAATGCAATAAGCTTTTCACATAATAATGTAATTATTTGAATAGACTGAGATAGGATGCCCTGTTTGTGTGAGTTCATGCACCCATTCCCGCGCATCCATACCCCACACACTTCACCTATAGAGAGGACTAATAGCATTCCCTGGATTTTGTTATTGCGTGCCTACTACCCTCGCAAGAAAAATACATTGACATTCAGTTCGGGGGCTCAGTTCACAACTCTGAGTTTGCAAGCTGAAAGCTGAGCCCTGATTTGACTTAGGCAAGCTTTGAAGAAAGGCGAGATAAGGTAGCATTAATCTAAGCAAGCGGTTCTTTTTGCCTGAAGGCAGTGAGGGAGAGAGAGCTCCTTTGGGAGATTGGAGACCACCTGGGCATTCATCCTATCGGCCCACAAATCAGCCTGTTAATAGTATGTGTACAATAGCCTGTCAGTAAGAGCAGGAGGTACCTCTGAACGGTCAGACCTCTGCAGAATAGCCAGAAACTGAATGTTGGCTTTTTTTTTTTTTTTTTTTT
>WHYT01017297.1:17372-119989 GCA_009806455.1 Tetrax tetrax
GAGGAGAGAACAGATTTTTTTTTTTTTTTTTTTAACTGCTAGTTGAAAATAAACAAAGGACAAAAAGAAAAGAAGACCTTGATTTCAGGTTGATCCGAAGTTGTTGCTTTCAGTGAACTAAAAAATTGCTTTGAGACTAAGCAATATATTTTCCTGCTTTAAAAAAAAAAAACAAATTGCTTTGGATTTAGAATTTTAACTTAAAGAAAATGAAGAACAAATATATAGCCTAAATGGAAATCCCCAAAACAATCTGAAGCAATGCCTGGCCTTCTGTTTCCTTTCTGTTTCCAGTTTTTCTGGACTTCCTGGGAATTTTTATAGGACAAAAAACTTGGCAAAAAAAAATTTGAATTTCTAAAGTGTTATGATATCACCACATCTGTATGTTTCACAGAAAATATTTTTTGCCAGTTCTAACACACTAATGCACCACGGCAGAAGTGTCAAGCGGCAACCATAGTAAATACAGCTTAGAAAGGTGGTTGTTTCCCATTAATAACTAGTCTATCAGTTAGAAGTGAAAATAAAAATTATTTCCCCATTTGATTGTAGGACAGTATCTTCTCCAAGCAGTGTTTCACTTTGTAATTACTGTTTTCAAGTTTATTGGATTTATAGGGATGTAGTAAGGCATCAATACAGCGGGAACTTGAAAGCAAAGCCAACTTTTGTTCGCCCTAAAATACCACCCTGCAAACTGGGATGTGCCAGCAGCTACTCCGCAAGCAGCTCAGACATCCAAACCCTGGGACAAACCAAGGTGCGGAGATCCGCCGCCCCTCACCAAGCCACCGTGCCATGAGCTCACCCTGGATGTGTCTGCACCACGAAGGGAAGAAGCTGAGAGCATGGCTGGTGTGAGAGAGTGCCAACGCCTTGCAGCATCCTGCAATCAGATGGTTTGTGTTGGGTGGTTGCAAGGACTGGTGATTTCAGAGACAAAAGCTGTCTGTGCAGCATCCTTCGCTGATGTGAGCCAGCTCTGACCATACTTTGAGCTGCTCTCTGAGGCTGTGTTATCGCCGAAGCTGAGCTGCAAGTGCTGCCTCCTTGCAACCACTGAGAGCTCACTTGCCTTGGCAGGTATCTTAATAACATGTCTCATGGTGGTCACTCCTCTTACACATTCTTCAGATGCATCTCTACCCAGGCCTGGCCTGGTGTATCCATCTTCTACTACTCCTTCAGGCTATGTGCCTTGTATGTGGTTTCTACAAGGTTTCTACAAGCACTTTCTACCAGCCCAAGGACTTCCATGTATTTCCTTTAGTCTTCATTGGGAAACCACTTATTTGTGAGAGCTTGCTGGCAGTGTTTCACTCAGATTTTCCGTAGGATTTTTTTCTCTTTGCCTTGGACCAGTCAGTTTGACCTTGGTAAGAAAGAGTATACATTAGATGATCTGCAGTGACTGAGCAGTAGTCATGGACTATGGCATCCAGATAAGGGTAAAATTTCCCTTGGGGAACAAAAGGGTTTTTTTTGTTATTTTAGAAGATGAATGGCTTGGCATTACAGTTCTATAATCTTCTTCTTTTTTTTCCTTTTTTTTTTTTTCTTCCCCAAAATCACGCCTGATTGGAACCTTCAGTGTGCATATAAACACAGGTGATATCTGAAAGAAAGTCATACAGAAGCTCGAAGTTTTTTGCTATGACTTAAGCCAGCTGTAGCTGTGTCACAATGAAGCCTGGGTTTTGGGCAGGAGTTACACACCAGGGATAGCATCCTGGAAGGATCTGGTGAATGTTCAGGTTTGGGTCTACACTTTGCAGCAGATAAGGTTAGTGCTTGGGTAATCTGACCTTTAATGCAGCTGCCCTCAAAAGAACATGTACAGTGCTTGGTCATCCTTCCCAGGCACCTCAGGTACTGGAGTTCTTGAGAGATTTCAACAGTATTTTGACAAATTTGGGTAAACAAATCTCTTGTATTTTGGGATGCCAGCCCAACCCCCACAATATCTGTTGTTTATCAATCAGCCTGTTATCCCTGCTAAGAAGTGCAACTGGATGTAAATTCAGGTATCTATTGTGGAGAAGGTGACTGGGAAGGACTAAAAGAAATCAGTATTTTTATCTGCTGGAAATAAAAAAATATTTGCTGGTCATTTAAATTTCCATATATTAACTGCAGCCATCACTAGATTTATTTCTGGTCTTTGCAAGTGAAGAAGAGCATTAACTAAGATGGCATCAAAGCACACACACACACACACACACTTGTTTTAAGTATATATCAAACCTGATCAAAACCAAGCAAAAAACCCTACCCTAAAACCAAAAGAACTGACAAAATCAGGGCTATTTCCAGTGCTGTGCTGCTATCACTTTTCTTTAGATTATTCAAGGTATTGGAATAGCAGCTTCCTACTCTGTATAGATCTGGACTTGTTTCGTGAAGCCAGACTTGGAATTTGTCTTCAGTCTGTGTACAGTCAGAAGCAGTCAGGGCATCTACTCTGGTCTAATTTGAGAGAGTAAAGATGTCCATGTGGTGATATTGAAATGTATGGTAATTCAGCCTAGAAAGCCATGCCTCTTCCCTTTTCACATATTCCATTCATATCGCCCTCTAAAATTAATTGTCTTGTTTCTGTAGGAAGCATTTTTGCAGAATCTAAATATTAACTTTTATTTAGTTTGTGCTTATTTTATGGAAAGCTACATGTTTTCAGGTCAGTGGTCAATGGAATTCTTTTTACAGCTGCCTCCTCCTGTTTATCTTTATCTGTCAGTAAAGTAAACTCTCTTCTAGTTGTTTAGAAATGAAAGTATTCTGCACTGTCGTGTCTAGGCACTGTGCCACTCACTGCGGAGTATCATCTATCATTGCATTATAGGCAGTGCTTAGAAAGCCATGCTCTGCACAACGGGAGGCAAGATTCCTATTGTCTTCAGTAGGATCACTGTGGTGCAAACCTGAGAGCTCCTATGTGGGTACAGTGGACAGAAATGAGGCATCTTTAGAGTCAAAGGCAAGTTGTGATGCCCCTTCCCTGGAAACGTTCAAGGCCAGGTTGGATGGGGCTTTAAGTGACCCAGTCTAATGAAAGAGGTCTTTGTCCATGGCAGAGGGGTTGGACTAGATGATCTTCAGAGGCCCCTTCCAACCCAAACCATTCTATGATTCTGTATTAAGTAAAATTAATTCTGTTTGTTAGCTCACCAAGATCTACACCTAGAAATCATATCTGGGTTAATTAAACTGATCCCTGTATCCCATCTCTTTGTGGCTGGCTTTCTTGCTACTCTCTTGTACTCTGATCCATCAGCACATAGAGGAGAGTCCCCCAGGAACTATCTCCACCACCTCCTACCCCCCAGGCAAGGGACACTCACTGTATTTCAGCCCAGTCTAAGCCGTTCCTTACACGTTTTGTGCTCGCTGATTGTGTGTTACAGTGTTTGCACTTCATTCGGGTCTCTCCCTAAAACCTCACCCCTATGGCTGAAAAACATTTCTTCACCAAAAATCACCATTGAAGCATACTACATGTCTTGAAGCAATATCCTTATATTTTGGAAGGAAAACAAGCAGCTTAGCTGCAGCTAACAACACGTCTATGCTCCTGTCAGCTTTTGTCTTTCCCTTTCCATGAGAACAGCATCTCTGAAAGGCTGGATTCCTTCTTTTATTTGGCCATATGCTCTCACTGTAACTATGTTCTTTTTGTAACAACCCTACACTAACCATACATTATTAACCCTCAGAGACAGAAACTTCATTTTAACATTTTCCTGTAAGCACTGGACAAACCTAGGGTATAACACTAACGTCTCCCCCCACCCCCTCCCCAGCTTACACTTTAAATGTAAAGAGAAGGGAAGTCAGCTTTAAAAAAGAAACAAAAACTGATCCCATGCAGGGCACCAAAATATGAATTATTTTCTGGTAGAAAAGAGTGTGCAGGTGGTGAAACATCTGTTCTCTCTTTGGGCTTTAGGTATCCAGCATTGGCTTGTACTTAGCAACTCTCTCCTCTTCCATATGCGTTTCTTATAGAAGGTTTAACACTTACTTGTTGGACTCTCTACAGCATTTTTAAATTCAAAACAGAAAAAAAAAATGCTTTAAGCAGTACATGATAACATTATTTTTCAGAGTTTCTGAAATTAAGATTCCCCTCTAAGTTACAGCAGTTAGCACTTTGTTTTGTATAAGGTTCAGTTGCTTGTGTAATAGAAAAACCAATGCCCTCTTTAGGCGTATCTGCAACGCACCGCTGCTGGTAGCATCATCATCGTCAGTGCACCGAACAGATCCACCATGCATGAGTGGGATGGCCCAAGAGACCTAAGAGGGAAATACAAAATGATGTGATCTCAGCTGTGGACTTTTAGGAGATCCACCAGCAAAGGGAGAGGTTTCAGAGGAGGAACTTGCAAGCATTAGCCTCCAGCATCCGCAGGGCAACAACTGATTCTTGCTGCTCCTGAAGCTGAGACCACTCTGGAGAAGCAAAAGAAGTGATTTCCTTGACAAAAGCTGTTTGATGTCACGTCAGCTCTCGAAGGAATTAGTCTCTGGAGAGCTTTGGCGCCCGGTGTGACAGGCACGAGTGCTGGGCGGTCTATGCTGTTATGTGCAGCTATGATGGTGGCATGCGAGCACAGGGCCAGCGGGCTTTCTGAAGACAAATCCCGGTGTGCCAGACAAATGGAGAGTGAGTATAACTAACATCTCGACTGACAGATCGAATGCGGCGATCTCTTTGAGAACAAAATAAAATTTTCTGGCCCTTGTTCCTGCAATTCAGGGAAAAAAGTTGATATCAAGAGATCTCAGAAAATCCTGTGATGTCTTAAAAGTCTCAAGCTGAGGCCTGTCAGGATATAATTAACAGATGTAGACAGCCACTATCTTGGCATGACTAAGCTAGTTTTACACCGGATAAGCCTCAATTGTATTTATTTTCATTTCACAACATGTTCATAATTTTAATGAACTAGTGAGAGATACGAACAGGAAAATGAGGTACCGTGACCAATCCTCCTCCCTAAGCTGCTGGGTCTGGTATGTTAATGGAGACAGCTAACAAAGCAATTGCACCGACACGATCTTCCCAACAGATTGAACAGGGAGGCTGGCAAGGAGAGTAGGGGAGGGAGCAAGCAGCTACCGGGGCTGATTTCCTGGGACCAGGTCTGTTGCTATCCATTTACGATCAAATCAAACAATCATAATAACATCATCTCAAGAACATTGCAGTTTAATCCAAAAGCACTTGGCCACTAAAACAAAATACTATAATTAGCCGATGAAATGTGTCTCTCAGGCTGGAACACAAGAAATGTTTTTCACAAAGGGCAACACTATGCAAACGTATAGAAAAATAAGTTTTACAAGAAGACAGACAGGTAGACAACAGCTGTAATGCAAGTTAGACCTTGTCCAGCTATAAGGTTACAACTCCTGCTCCTGCAACAGAAACTTCATTTTTCTACCAGTGTCCCCCAACAATAAGCCTGAGGATGCTCCACACTTGTGTACCCTTGCCTAACATCCCCCCTTTATGGGTTGATACCTGACCATGTCAACAGCTGGGCAGATGTTGATTTGCACAGCAAAGGCTTTGCTGTCGCAGCAGGCGCAAACATATGCGCCTTATTTTAAAAATGATTATATGGTGTCCTGGGAGTGTCACATTTAAATGCCTGAGTAGGAGACATGTAGGAACAGGGTAATACATATGATACTTCTCCCCCCAGTACTCTCTCAGCCCCCAGACACTGTCGGCCCAGGGGACCTCCTGGGCCAATATTTGGTGACCCTTTTCCAGAACACTTGACCCGTGTTGGAGCTGTGTTAGCTTTTAGCATCCTCCCTGCCTTTTGGCAATGAGCGCCAGGGGTTGCACGAAGAGCTGCTTCCTTCTGTTTGTTTTAGTTTGTTTAGTTTGTTTGTCCATTCTTCTTTAGTTACGTTCGAAGCTCCGTTACTCACTTCCTCTAGCATTCCCCACTGCCCTATGCTACCTTCCAAACCCTTTTCATTCATGCTGTAGTCTTCTTACAAACCCTCTGTGGATGACAAACACCAAAAGACTCTGAAATGTGACCCAGTGTTTTTGCTGAGGATTTTGAAAGATCACAGAGGATATCTCAGAGGATCCCTTGGCAGAGAGAGCAGGCAGAAAAGGAGGATCTCTTAAACTGCACCCATTTTCAGGACTTGGGACACCTGTGGTACCATAGCCTGCAGCCTGTGCTCTTCTCTCCCCTAAGTAAAACAATCAACCACCTGCTTTGCAAAAATTTAACCAAGGACTACCCCATTCCTCCCACACACAGCTAAGGGAGATCCCCTTTCATACCTTACCCAAATCATCCTAGGCACAAATACAGGTTATGTGGAGAATGGATCGAGAGCAGCCCGGAGGAGAAGGACTTGGGAGTGCTGGTGGACGAGAAGCTCAACATGAGCCGGCAATGCGTCCTTGCAGCCCAGAAGGCCAACCGCATCCTGGGCTGCATCAAGAGGAGCATGGCCAGCAGGTCGAGGGAGGTGATTCTGCCCCTCTACTCTGCCCTGGTGAGACCCCTGTGTCCAGTTCTGGAGCCCCCAACATAAGAAGGACATGGACCAGTTGGAGAGGGTCCAGAGGCCACAAAGATGATCAGAGGGCTGGAGCACCTCTCCTATGAGGACAGGCTGAGAGAGTTGGGGCTGTTCAGCCTGGAGAAGAGGAGGCTCCAGGGAGACCTGACAGCGGCCTTCCAGTACCTCAAGGGGGCCTACAGGAAAGATGGGGAGAGGCTGTTCTGCAGGGCCTGTTGTGACAGGACAAGGGGTGATGATTTTAAAACAGAGGGAGGTAGATTTAGATTAGATATAAGGAAAATTTTTTTTACACTGAGGGTGGTGGAACACTGGCCCAGGTTGCCCAGAGAGGCGGTGGATGCCCCATCCCTGGAAACATTCAAGGCCAGGCTGGATGAGGCTCTGAGCAACCTGATCTGCTTGGAGATGTCCCTGCTCCTTACAGGGGGGTTGGACTGGATGGGCTTTAAAGGTCCCTTCCAACCCAAAACATTCTATGATTTTATGATCAGAGCCCTCCTGCCTGTCAGCTGCCCCTGTGCACTGTCTGCTTTGCTCCTAGTCTGTCATCTTAGCCAGGTAGTATCATTTT
The DNA here is from genome assembly GCA_009806455.1 of Tetrax tetrax. Lineage (NCBI taxonomy): Eukaryota > Metazoa > Chordata > Aves > Otidiformes > Otididae > Tetrax > Tetrax tetrax. The sequence continues at coordinate 24,511 of WHYT01017297.1, forward strand.
AGTGAACTTTAAAAAGCATGTGGGTCACATCCTTGCTTCCCCAAAGTCTGCATATGGTTTGGGCTTGACTACAGTGAGGTGAGGACTTGACTCACAGACCCCCTTAGCAAAACTCCATCGAGTCATTACATGCTACAATGGAAAGCAATCCATCACGAAAGGGCTAAAGCAAAAATCTAGCCAGGCAAATAAAGGAAAAGCACCACTGTCACTAGAATTTATTGATATATTTTTGAGGCCCTCAAAGGGATTTTATTTTGTGACAGTTTTCTATTCAAATTGTAATCTCAGGGCTGGGTGTGGAGTAACTTCTATTTGGCAACGCGGTCCCGGTGAGAGGGAGGGCGAGTGTGTTACAATCACAAGCAATAAGAGAACAAAGAGCCTCAGACCAGCCCGACCGAGATGTGAACATCAATTTGAACATTTTCCCCTGAGGTGGGAAACAGAAATCACTGCTAAACAGTAAAAGCTGCCCAGAACGGGCCTGCTGCCACTTTAGCCTGATTTTTTTTTATTTCTCTCGAAATCACTTATGTGCTGAGGGGAAGGAAAAGGATACGAAGAAGTTATTGTGAAATCTACGTATATCTTTTGTGAAATCAGAGACTGCATCTTTCATTTTTTTTTGGCTTGCGTACCTTCTTGTGATAGTTAAGTTTCATTTCTCATTTTATGGTCTTGAACTCGAGTGATGAAACCAAACAGGGTCACCCTCCCACAGCCCATTGTTTTGAGAACTGCCAGTGGTTTTCATGCATAAAATTTTGGTCTTGGCTGCCTAATTTGGGGACTTTAACTTCAGAGATGTCTCCTCTGCAGGAGCCTTGCATCCAGCAGGTCTGCAGCTCTCATGGCCTGAACCCCTGCTCTTTAGGAGGAACTTCACACAGCACAACTTCTCCTGTCACTCTTACGGACAGGTCATGCATGTCCTGGTGTCATGAGAGCAAGTTTGTCCATGAGCTTTGTGACAGGGAACAGCTCTAAGTAGTGGGGAACGGTGCCTGAATCTCCATCTCGGTTCTGAGTGAGCCACTCCGCTAAAAAATAAACCTCTCTAGTCCTGCTTGAGTCTTCCCTTTGACTGATCCTACTTCCTCTGGGGGCTGGAATCCCGAGCATATGCCCATACACACCTCTGATTGAGTTTAATTAGGCAAATATGCCTGCTAAATGATGCAAAAAGCTGACCTGAGGGCAGATGAACATCCATTGAAATTGGTAATAGCAACAGAAAAGGTCCTCACCACAGTTCCAGGTGGAGAAAGAAGGCTGCCAAACCAGAAAACTGCTAGCTCGTCCCTCCCTACAAAACTGAAAGCAAAATCAAGATTTAAAAAATTGCAAAACAACGGCTTATTCTGGGCTTACTGCAGTTTATTATTGAGCAGTTGCAATAAATCATCATCCAGTTTGGCTGCCCAGCTCAGCTGAAGTCAAAGGGGAAGACACAACATTCCTGGGATTTGTCATGAGGAGCTTTGTCACATCTTCCTGAAGCTTGCGTGAGGAGGAATAAGGCAGGCTGCAAGAGGCCAAGTGTGAGGCTGAAATTATTTCACTTCCTCCATGCCTTTGTAGCATAAAATATTTCTCGCCATAAATCAGCCCTGATTAGTTTATTATGGATGTTTAGGTTAAATGTCTCAATTGCTCTTTTGTTCTTGGGAATCCAATCTTATTTTTATAGATATTTATTAGTACAGCTTCTAGACAGCTGATTTCATTTCCCATCTCTTTGTTTTTTGGCTCTGTTGTGGGAAGGATGGAGTCATAAAACTAAAATACCCGCAGATACAAGAGGCAGGACACAGGCTTTTCTCCCCACCAGCCGCGCGGACACCGCGCTGCGTGGTTAACGAGGGGAGGGTGAGAAGCTGCTCAAAAACGGACGCTCAGCTGCTCTTTTCCCACAGACCTGCCACAGCCTGTGGAAGAAATGTGGTTAGCAAGGCAAGCCTTGAATACCACCAATGAATGAGTGCACCCAAGACAGGCTGTCTTGCTGCAAAAGCAGTGCGCAGGCACACGCGCCTCTAAATTGGAAAGATTCACAATCGTGTATTTTAACTTTTACTTTCCCCTGATTTAAAATCACTACACTGCAGTCTCCCAGGTTTAATGAGAAGGGGGATGGTCTGACCCCAGCAGAAGACGGGTCCTCCACATCGCTGAGCTTTCTCCGCTCTCATGTGAACAACTTCGTTGAGAACTGGGGGTAAATGCCTCACCTGTCCTCAGTCACCCGTGTTACGTGACGGTTCCTACCTGCCTCCTGCACCAGCTGTAGAGAATGATTAACCAGCGTTTGCAGAGAGGTATAGATGTGCAGACATTATTTGCCTCAGTTTTGAACCTTGGTTATTTAATATCAGGGTTCTACTACGCGTGTCAGGCATCTGAGCGCTCAGCTTTACCGATCCATTCCTGAGGACCGGTTGCACTGCTGCGCTGACTACGTCCACACCTAATATAACATTTGCACTTGGCTTCCACCCCAGCTGCTGAAAAGAGGGTGGAGTGAACTTTACTTCAACATGTCTGGTAAAAGTTCCCTGCAGACAATGTCTAACGAGGTTTTGATTTTCCAAAGTAAACTTACAGCAGCTCATACAAATGCAGGATCCTTTCTGCTCCGACCGCTCCCCTCGCAGAAGGAGTTTGCACCACCTGCGTGCCAGCCCCGTGCCTGCCCGCGGCTCCACGGGATGCTCTGCACGCTGCCTCTGAGCGCCGTGGAGAAAGCTGGACCCCACCACATGCAACAGGACCCTGCCCTGCTGAAACCCAAGTGCGAGAGCGGTTGTGCTTGGCGCTGAGAGGACGACCTCCTGGCAGCATTTCAGTTTGAGCGCACTCATGAACGGCCCTTTGGGCTCAGGACAGGTTGTAGGGTTTTCTGGATGTGGCCGTGAGACAGAGGCTGGGAGGGATGGAGCAAATGGTATTTACATCAGGGTGCGCTCCAGGGCTGCCAGCAGCCTTTCCAGCAGGTTACCGGAAAGGATAAAGATTAAATTAACGGAAAATTAAGCATGTGCTCGCTATGTAGAAATGGTACCAGAGAGTATTGCTGGTACTTCCTTTCTTAATACAGCAAGAAGTCAAAAGTAGAAAAAAAAAATAATTCAGCCAGGTGATGTGGGAAACTCTTAAGACTCTGAATTACCCAGAACATCAAGAATCCCCCCAAAATTAATCTGTGTCAGGGCAGGTCGATTTGTGCTTGATCATAGTAGTTCATATTTTAAGATGTTTTTTTTTTACTATTTAATATATTTATTTCTTTGCTTCTCTGATTCCTTAATTCTTTGTGGCATAAAAGCTCTTCCAGTGTCCTTGTAAATCAAAATCTAAAAGCCAGCTTCCTCTTCGAGGTGACTTTGCTTGATACCTGCAGAATACATGAGGAACAAGCAGCAGTGAAGGCAGTAGGAGAACGTGCCTTTCCCCAAGTGCTGCATGGGCAGGCCTTGGGGGTCTGGACGTCAGCAGTGCCCAGGTGAAACACAAGGGACCAAATTCAGGCTGCCTACAGACACATCGTTGTGCACTGTGAATTCTTCTGTGCACCACCCTGAATGGGTCTGATAATCCTGTATGTTGAGTATTCTGAACCACGTCATCGCTCTCAGGAGTGCAGAAGCCACAGTTGTGGCTACCCGGCCACCCATGGTCACCTATCCAGCTTCAAGCAGCCACAAGCTTCAATGTTTGCTATCTACGTTCTCTCAACAGAATCACAGAATTGTTCAAGTTGGAAAGGACCTTTAAGATCATCAGATCCAACTATTAACCTAGCACTGTCCACTACTAAGCCATGTCCCGAAGTGCCACCACATCTACATGTCTTAAATATCTCCAGGGATGGTGACTCTGCCAGCCTGTTCCAGTGCTTGACAAGCCTTTGAAGAAGGTGAAGACATTTTTCCTAATATCCAATCTAAATCTCCCCTGGCACCACTTCAGGTAATTTCCTCTCATCTTGTCACTACTTACTTGGGAGAAGAGACCAAGATCCGCCTCCCTTCAACCTCCTTTCAGGTAGAGAGATAAGGTCTCCTCTTCTACAGACTAAATAACCCCAGTTCCCTCAGATGCTCCTTGTAAGACCTGTGCTCTGGACATTATCACCTGGGACCAAGGCATCTCATACCAAGATATGTAAACTAAAGATACCAACTTTTCCTTGCTGCCAGAGGAGCTACGGTGACTGTTGACTGTCTTAGGCTGAACGTCTCAACCCATACATTTTAGTCCAGCCTGGAGAGTTTCCACTCACTTACATTCTTCATGTGCAGCAGCTTCCCACAGTTTGAGATACTATGTTAGGCTGATCGACTGCGCTCAACATTCCTGGGCTCACCACATGAGGCAAAGCTACCTTGGCCAGGAGGACTCCAGCTTGGGGTGGTTGAGCAGCTCCAGCACCCCAGGAAGAACTGTGCTCTCTTTCTTCCCAAGATCCACCCACGCCTCACCTCTCCGACCCGCGCCTCTGGGCACAATCTTGCAGTTTTTCTCCACAAGTTTGGCAAAAGGGGGATGAGGTAGGGGTTTTCCGTCACCAGTTTTTGTCATTTATGACACAGGTTTTCCTTTTGCACTTCAAAGCGTTAGTAACAGCCAAGCACAGAAGAAGTGTTAGCAAAGCTGCATCTTAGCTGGTTTTCTTTCTTGACAATGAGAATAGCGTTAAATTTAAGTGGTTTTGGGAAGTGATTTTAATTTCCCTCCGGAATTAGCTGCCCATACTAGGACTGTGAGCAGTCCTGTAAATGTCTTTTACTACCTTTCCGTGTTTTACATGGCCCGAGCACACTGGAGGTGAGTCTGGAGGACGGTGTGCAACTATCTCCGGCTTTTTCTACTTAGAACTCTGGCTTTTGGTTTAAATTATAATTGATTTTTAAAATCAACTTTCAACTACCTTGGAAATCAAAGAGGATCTCGTAACAGCCCAGAAGGAAAACCAGAAGCTAATGGGCTACATGAGAAAATTGGGGTAGGTGCTTTGATTAAATCCAGGGCTCATGTTCAACCAATGTGAGTCAGAATAATGCACTAGAAATGTGAAGCTGGACTTCCAAGTGATAATTAATTAAGCAGGAAGAGAAATACAATGTGATATTATCTAATTTCCTCAGAGCAATATAGGTAGTTCATGCTGTAGTTATGACTACTATATGACGAATACCTTAACAATAATAGATGCATAAAACCAGATAATGAAATATGTACCTTCATGCTTTTCAGAAAGTACTAGAGTAGATGTCTACCTTTGGACCTAAATATTCCCATTAGATGTTCCTCTCAATCTCTCTCAAATAAATGACATCTATGTAGGAGAGAACCCTCACAAACAGAGGATAATAAAGACTTAAATAATAAAATGGTTTAATGTATTTGTTTCCTAATTGTGAAGCCTATTCCAGTTAGGACCCATAGGTTTAAGTCTCAGCAGAAGCATAAAGCTAAGACTCAAAAGAAAACCCTTATGGCACCTTGGGTACACATAAGCACTGAGACCCTTGCAGTAGCATGGGACTGCAGCATTCAGTGGTGGTGTTGCCAGGTGGATGCGGAAAGCTTCATAAAGTCCCAGCAGATGGAGTGACTTACATTCAGAACTACTATTTAGACTAAAGCTTTTTGGAAGATGCAGGGGAAATTTACTCTCTGCTTACTAAATAACAACGGACTGGGCTCGGCATGAGCAACTTGCAATGGTTGACCCTTCTCTGAGCATTGGACTAGACAGATGACCTTCAGAGTCCCCTTCCAACCTCAACTGTCCTGTGGCTCTGTGATGTTGTAGGTACAATGACAAAATCTTTGTCAGTTAAATATTTCTGCACAAGACAGAGCCATAAAAAAAGCAAAACAGAGCTATCCTTCCTTCCCAAGAAGTAACCTGAAAATGGTCATCCTTTTTCTCCAGGGCATTAACAAACAACTCACCTCAGATGATAATAAGGCTTCTCTAGCTGTTTGACAAGACCTGAGAATTCTGGGGGTAAAAAAGCAATTTCTGGTTATTGCTATCCCCTCTGACCAGCTGGCTTAGCAGGCAATTCAAAATCAGACAATGCCAGGCGTCTGCTACAATCCTGTTTCCCAAACAGAATGAACTAAACAGGGTCAAGTGTCTCTGCCCAGTCCTCATCCCCTTTTCCAGTCATCATCTAGGCTAAAAGTGCTCTCACCTTCTCTTTCTTGCCATCTCTCAGATGCTCTCTCTTTCTCAGTCTGGAATCGCAGAGCTGTTCCCAGCCATGCCCTTGGTTTTTCACTACTTTACTTTTTTTCTTTTTTTTTTTCCCCTCCTGTGCTCTCCACAAAAATCTCCATGACACAACACCCATCAGAAACTTCAAATCCCACATGCTTTTAATTAAAAAAAGAAGCAGCTATTTCTCGTAAGGCTTCCCAGATACACATCATCAACAGGTTTCACTGCAGTTCCTCCTTTTTTGTGCCAATGCCACTGATGAAAATGCTGAATGAGGCTGGTCCCAAGACTCATCCCTAAGGACCTTCAGAAGTAATCTTCCTTCAGCTTGGTATTTTCCTTTTTAGTAGCGTCGGTTTTAAAAACATACAGTGTTTCATTTTCCTAACACTAGCAGATTAATACTGACAGATTTTATGAATGAAATTGATTTTGGAGTCTAATTTTAATAGCAGGGAAATTGTTTAATGACCAGAGAAGGATGAAAATTCAGATGTTGACCAACATTATATGGAAAAGAAGGAGGACGACAGACCGCCAAAAGGAAAATTAGGAAAAACATTTGACGAGGCCTCAGACTTTGCAAAGGGAATTAGAATAAAATCAGAGCGGAAAAATGTTCAGCAGAAAAGTGGTACTAACCCCTGACGAAAGGATTGATGCATTACTGGAGACAAGGGGGAACAGAAGAGGGTTTCCAGAAGCTCTCATAGCTGCTCCTTTTCCAGTAGGATAACCAGCTCCTTGTACATTTTTCTAAATTAGTATTGCTCAGAAGATGTTCAAATATATAGCCATCAGTCTCCAAGTAGTCTGGACATGCTTTTATTGCCCTGTTTCCTTACCATTCTTACTTCACTGTTTCCACATTTTATTCTTCCCACAAAGCAGACAGCAAGTCAGAAAAAAAACCAGCTTCACCTTAAACATTTAGCATCTTCTGAATTCCCATGTGTAAAGGCTTTTTCTTTCCTCAGGCACCTCCAGGCTGCTGGATCAAACTGTAGATCTCAAAGCCAGCTAGACGATACTAAACATTTCCAGGGAATCACATTTATACACACAACCATTTATATCTTACAGGTACAAAGCAAGAAGAACAATCTATCTAATACACACGTATATACACACGAGTGTCTACTTTCAGGACTAACAGTGAGAAGGCAGTTAAAATAGTGATACAGATAGACAAAACATCATCTCAAAATCAAAATAATATTTTCATCCCAAAGGCGATACTTTATACAGCACCTCCTCAAGAAAAGAGGGTTTTTCTTTTTGGTTCCGAACAATTTTTTTTTTTCTCTCTTGAAAAATATTGTACATATTTTTGAACTAAAAGATTTACTGAATAAACCCAGACCTCAAATGACAACTTGTTATGCATAAAAACATACATCCTGTTTAAGTAGTTCCATTAAAAGTATAAAACTCTAGATGAGTTTAAGTCTTTAATGAAAGATAGCATGCTTTTCCTCCTGTAAAACAACTACATGTTTTATCTTCTCCAAAAGCACAGTTTAAACTGAAGAAAAAATTTACCTGGGAAATCATTTGCAGAGTAATATCAAAGAGAAGTATTAATTAAGGATGGCCTTTGAAATTTGATCTGCATTTCCTAACTTTGGTTAATTTCCTGTCTTGAAAAACCATTTGTGGGCACGTTTCTCTACTTTGTCTTCTGTCACTCCTAAAATATTTTGGACTGGGGAGAAGCAATTGACTGACAACTTATGTCAGGCTATTTCATGTGACAGTTTTATTGGCATGCCTGGAGAACATGGTCTTCTAAAAGGTGAGTTAGAAAACCATGCTCACAAAGTAAGTCTAAGTTTAGTAGCTCTATTAAACAGAAGAATGAATGGGGTGAGGCTTAAATCCAGAACGGTTCAATGTTTTTATTAATGGCTGAATGTTAGCAATGGAGAATGAACTTACTACCTTTACCTACAATACCAAATTGAGGAAGAATGAGCATTCAAAATCATCTTGAGAAGCTAGAGAAATCAGCTACAAAAACGAGATGCACATCAACATGGTTAAATGCCAGTTACTAAACCCATGTGGCAATAGTCAAGCTGCACAAAGAAAGAATGGAAAAACAAGTGACTGTCCGGTAACTCTTCACAGAAGAACCCAAGGATTACGGCGGATCACGGCACAAACATAAATAAGATGTCATGCCATTGTGAAATAGGTGAATATTATATTTGATACATGAATAGGAGCACTGTCTATTGACTCCCAAGGGAACCTTTCTGGTCTGGAAACTTTGGAAAGCCCCTGCAGCAGGAATGCCATTGGCATGGAAGGACAGCAAAGATCCCAGCTTTTCTCGGACACTTAACCAAGCAGCACTGAGTATCGTATTAATTTAGCAGGTTTTTAAAAAATATGTTATGAGGCATTATTATTACTGAGTTTCCTTCCCAAATATCAAAAGTTAGTTTGAAACAGATTTTACTTGTCTTGCTCAAAGAAGGCCATTGGATCTATTTCAATGCATTGGGATGAACAGGTTTGAGGATAAAGTGGATGTCCCCACTTCTTGTGGAGAAATATGCATTACAAAGAAGTTTCACCGATTTTCTGCAGCTTTTGCAACACCACCTCTGCTCTCACAAGCCATTTCTGCTCATTTTTGTAGGTCTTTCCAGTCAACTGGAAAATGGAACCTTATCAGCAGAAAAGCAATAGCTTCTCACACAAATCTTCAGAAACAAGCATTTTGCTCACACTTCTCACACAGTGGTGGAGACTGACACACTGCAAGGAGGTTTCGAGGGGAGAAGAGGTGTCCCTGTGTACACAAACAGTCTCAGTTGACTGGAAACCGGCTCTGTACCACTGCTACCTCAACCAGACGACACACCTGTGCTTACGCAGCCCAAGGTGTGGATCTGCCATCACGTAATTTTCTGCTGAACCCCTCGCTTGATTCTATAAACCTGAAAAACAGAGATAAGAATAAACATCCTGACAGATTTCATTACATCTGCCAACTGTGTGTAACATTTCCTATTTATACAACAACATTTTACTATTAGAAACCAACAGTTTCTTGAAAGCAGAGTTTTGCGGGATGTTCAGCTCCATTTACCTTCGTTTTCTGCTGCAGGCACAATTAAACCAAGCTCTTGTATTTCAGTTTAAGTCATGGAACATTTTCACATTAAAACTGAAACTATATACAAGCTTTTGCTGAAAGCATTGTCAGATCAGCACTGGAAGATTTTAAATCAGGCAATGTCTGTGAATGGGTGCATGAATAGGTCTTTTGTGGTCCTGTCATTTTTCAGGCACAAAGCCTTTGTAGCAAGGAAAATATTTTGGCCATTCATGTTTTTACTGTGTGATTTATAACATCGTCCCAAAGCCCTTTGTGAATTTAAAACGCTGTGACCATGTTTTTCAGAAAGGAATGCTTAAATATAATATTCCCAGACCCTCACGTAGGTTCTTAATGAGGCCCTGATCGTGCAAATACTGACACGGATGCTTTTAGTTAAATATAGGATTCAACGCTGGCAGAATCAGGGCTTAAAGAAGCTGTCGTTTCAAAAATACCAAGTAGCTTCCACAGACCATTGCAAGCCTTAGAGCACAGAAGCAGGACTATGTTGCGTAGTCCTGCCTACCTCAATGGGATTACTCACATGTTTAAAACCCTTGTTGGATCACATCCTTTCTGAGACAGAAGAGCTGGCTCCCTCTGCCTTAAACAGGAATTGATTCAGGCTCTTAAAATTGCAAAGTAGAAACCTGACCTGCATACTTAGTTCTGTACACTTGATTTTGTCTGCAGAAGGTAAATGCATGTTGCTAGCTTTTTCTCTGATGAAGATTAAATCTAAATGAAGGCATCAGCTTTGGGCAGGAAAACGTCATGCATTAACTCACTTTGCTAACTAGTCCCTTTACTCATAGAGTGTCTAAGCAAGTAAAAACAAAACCAATGTATTTTTAGAATGCATTTTATTTTTTTAGAAATCACCTTAAGAAAAATGACAAAGTATCAAAACCAACAATTTTAAAGGCTACAGGTTTCTACAGAAGGTCAAAATAGAGTCAATATTGGCTTTATAAGCACTTTACTTACCAAAGCAGTAATATCTTATAATGCATAACGTCGCAGAGAACCTTCAAGTAAAAAGTGAAAGAACATTTATGTGGATGCTTCACGTCAGAAGATACCATTCTAAACTCACAGCTTAGGAAGCTCTATCTCAGCCAAAGTTGAAGATGGTTTAGCTAGACCACGACTAAGCTGAGCTTCTCAAGAACAGGACAGTATATAAGGCAAGCACGGTGCTAGCCTTTACCTTTTTTACATCTGACTTATTCTCTGAGGACATCTGGAAACCAGTAGATCCTGAATACAATCAGCAGCCTGAGATGGTTAGGATGTAAAAATGCTATGATGGTGCTCTCTTTCCCCATACACACATCATAAAAGATCTACACAGAGGCTAAACTGATTTCAAGGCCGTCACAAATCAAGCCTAGCAGGCCAAGGGTCTACAACTGCATAGTGAAGAATGGGGACAAGAGCAGTGCAAGAGGACTAGAGCAGTATGTCATCAAATATCACCTCAGAGGAAAAGATTTTGGCTCAGTGTCTATGAAACAAAGCCTTTCACTTTCACAGCTTATCTCTATTAGAAGCATGAGTCTCTCAGTTTCTCATCCAGCACATAGCTAGATGTCATCAAAGAGGTCCTCCGGCTCACAAGTGTTTTCCAGTGTTTCCAGAGACATCACATCCGGGGAATGCTTGCCCGATGTCTTCTGTGAGGCCAGATCAGGTCTGGAAGTATAAAGCAATGAGATTTGAAACAAAGTCAGATACAGATATAAACAATTCTAACACACACACCACCACGGTAACCATTTAATAGTGTATTTTGAGCTTTTTGTTAAGGTTACATGTAAGAGAAAAGTGCTTTTTCAAAGGCCTAATTACTCGCTGAGATGGTAATGGCAAAACAAACAGATGAAATTCAGCTTATAAATGTCAAGGATTCAGCTATTTCATTACAATTTTTAGGACCCTGAGAATGACCATTTCACCCACAATTTCCATGTGGAGAGCCAGGGAGAGCAGAACAAATGCAGAAAACATACAAAGGATCTGCTCTTCTACTCCTGTACAGGATGATGCTCCGTTAACTGCTCTTTATTTTTTCTCTTTACTTTTTTTTTTTTTAAGCATATGTCTGCTGTCCACCAGTTTGACATGGAAGAATCAGACTGAGTTGTCTCCAAGGTCCACGCCCTGAAGGTGCAAGCTGTTTTCCAAACAGTAGAGCAGAAGAAAATGAAGGCAAATGAAGAAAATCCTTCCATAATAACATGAATCCAGGTATCTGAGGACTTTCAAATCCCTGGTCTTCCCCTGTACCTATGTTATGTTTACATTTGCTATAAATGTATGCAAATAGAAGCAGTCACCATTCACTGACGTGTATGCCAAGGTGCCCTCAGATAGCCGGACACCACAGAGTCCCACCTGAAAAATTCATGCCTGAATTAGACACCCACTGCACTGAATAACACGCTACTCTGCATCAGTCAGTCTGTTTAGCACTTCTTTGACTGTCCTTATCAACACAGATCAGTTAAATGTCTCTTGGCCACGTGAGCTCCTGTTGTTTGCCAAGAACCCATGTTCACGGTTTCTCCTCTCTCTCCGAGACACCATTCTGCTAAAGACAGCTCTGTGTTTACGCCTGGGAAGGCAAGGTGTTTTGTGTTTCCAAAAGCAGTGGCATTTGCAACAGTTTCTGACCCCTGCAGTAATTAATCTTATTTGTATAGATTGAATCCATGAAAAATCTTTGAATTCTGCATAGATAACTATTTTCGCCAGCTTTAAGAGGAGAATTATAGACCACAGATATGAGCGTTCTTGGTGACAAGATATGCCAGGGTGATACCACTTTGAAAATAAGACATAATGTGTTAATCTTGGCTCAGTGTGCTGCAGAGGATGGGTGTAGGAAGCAGGGAGCAGATCTGATGTGCTTGCATTGTAGGATTTTGGACTGGTTGGAGCTTCGTAAGAGTTGATGGCTTCATGCCCAGGTATATTCCACTGGTGTAATCCTGACAGAAGGTGAAAAATTAATGTATTACCAAGGCCAACACATCAGCCACCAGGATGGGAAGAACTAGACAGAAGTGATGGAAAGTGTTACTCTCAAATGCCGCCATATGAGGGCTTTAGTGCAACGAGGCACGCAAAAGCAATCTTAATTTTCAGACTAATGCAAGCATTTGCCTTCAACTGCTGCACGTTGTAGAGCCAATATAATCAGTGAAATTAATATTTTTTTTTCTTTTTAAATTTGGTTTCAAATATATTCAGAATCCAGTTTTCCAGAACTCCTACCTAGAAACTTCTAGGAAGCAGAAGATTTTATAAAACACTGCAATCTTCAAATGCAAGGAGCATCCTAAGACCCTAGTCACTGCATGATTCATAGGCTCTCACGTTTCTCATAGCCCTTGGAGGTTCAGAGCTCTTACTACAACATTTCCTGCTTGTGGACCTGGGGAATGATTTTCATTTCAAGGTGGAGCACCTCGTGCTTCTGGGGAATCAACAAAAGCCCAGTAAATGCTAAGCTCTGGATGCTGTCACTTCCTAAGAGCTCTCCAGTATTAAGAAGGGTTTCCTCACCGCTCTTTACATCACTCCAGTTCTGCAAGCCACTTTAAATTCAACGTACTGGTATATTCAGATAATGACCATTACTTTGTCTGAAAGTCTAACAAGCTCTCTCTGCAATCTCTTCCAAAATGCTTTCCTTCAGGTCTGAATAAGTTGTGCCCAAGTATTTATTTCTTTTTTTGTTTGTTTTGTTTTGGTATGCAGTGACATCTAGACAGATGTGTGTCTCATTAAAAGTCAGTTTGACTAACTGTGAAACAAATGTGCCAGAATCAGGCCCTTAGCTAATGACCTCTGGTCAGCAGGACCGGATCACTCCATGCTGTTCTGTTTGCTAGCAATCACCTTATTTGTACACTAATTTTTTTATTTTTTTTTAAATATGGGTAGCATACCCCAACACAGTGTGACACTCAAGTTTACTTCCTGAAAGTGTGTTTTACCTTTTACCTTTCCTTTTACCTTTCTAGGTCTACCTAAAGTGAGAACATAAGTAAATCACACCGTGTGGAGCCACACACCGATCATTTTAACTAATTCTGTAAGGTCACATCAGCAGATAAATTAGGCTGTGAAGACCTCTGTACCACCACAGGCTATTTCAGGCACTTGGAAGGTTTTTTTAGAGCATATGCTCATATGCCATATAGACGTATAGGAACAGGCATATAAGACTAAAGGATTTCTGAGACCTCACATTTACTGATTTTGAGGTTTCACCTATCCCAGAATTTTCTGATTTTGAAAGTAAGACTCACAGTGCCTAAGTAATGCCAACAATTTCATCCTCATTGGCTAAAACAACTGTTTTCAACACCATACATGCAGTCACATCTAAAAGTCAAATCACTGTTGAGTTTTAACATTACACAGTGAGAACTATTAAGCTTCTTATAACAACATGGTCCTCATTTAATCTCCAAAAGCTGTAATACTGCTTCTGTGAATAAACCCAACTACAGTTGCAAAGTGGAAGCATGAGACTCTTTACATGAAGTTCATAAGCAACTTAATTTTGGTTTTAAGACTTGATGATTCCTATTTGCACGGCAATTATTCACCAAATGCCAACAGCTTGGTTTGTACTGTGAATTTATTTTGAATTTGAGATTCTCACTGAAGCTGTATTACATATCCTGATGCATCACTGAGTTAATTTCTTTAAATTGCAGCGAGCTATATAGTTCTCTCTTGCCAAAAAGTCTGTAAGTAAGGCATTCTTCTTGAAAGTTTATTCTTCTGTTGGATCACTTTTTGAAGTCTTGCCTTTTTGGTAAACTTAAACTCCATTAACACATCTGGAGAACTGCTGACTATAAGAGATCATTTCATATTTCCTGACATTTAGTGCAAGCCCTTCATAAATTGAGACCTAAGACCAGATCCACAGCTGGTGTGAATCACTGGAGCACTAATAATGTCAGTGGAGCTCTGCTGACTTACACCAGCTGAGATTCTGGCCCAAGATTTGGAAGAAACTGGTTACATTACTTGATAGTTCTTTCCACAGCTGAGTAAGAGCCATAAGAAATAGAAGACACGCAACACTTCAGTGCTTAACTAAACAGCACAGAACTCAAAGCCATGCAGGGTGACGGCTTTGCATAGCTTGGGATAAAACCAACACCTTCCTTTGGAGATAATGTTTGTGAAGGAGTACAAAGTAGACCGCTACAAACAACGAGATTATAAAGAGCTTCCTAGTGTCAAAAAGATCAAACAAGTGTAAAGGAAAATCAGGTCAGAGGCTGCAACATCAGCACAATTGCTCATCTTGAGGTACTTCTTGCTGGAAAGGTGAAAGGTTCTCACACTTAGCTAGGCTTGTACAGCCAGCCCAGCATGTTGTGGTTATGATTTTACTCAAGTTTTTGTTCTTGAGCAACTCTCAAGGGATTGGAAAAGGGAAATACTGTTGTAAGTGAACATAGCTATAAAAGCTTCCCAAGGAACTTAAGTAATCTAAGTGGCATACTTGCATCCTTGGACCATTAGACATGATTTACCCGATTTTTTTTTTAGTAATTAAAATAATCAGTTCAAATCAAAAGCTGGTATTTTACTAAGAGAGGAGATTTCAGCTCTTCTGGAAGATGTGTAGCAGTGTTTTAGGAAAAGGATTGATTTCTCAGTGTGTATATCTGTCCTTAGCTTGGTTTAACGGTTCATTTTTGTCATTAATCTGAAATAAATGAAGGCTTAATACCATGAGTAGATATTAACAGAGGATATGATCTGATGTATACGTTCTTCAGTATCATAAAAATAGGTGGCAGCAGCAGCTCATAAACAGAGAATTGGTAGTCATTAGAGGATTAACAAAGGAACAAAGGTGAGGCACCTCAAACACGAACAATCCCTCGCATTGCGACTCACAGGGCAAAAGCTCAGAGCAACATTTGTGCTCCAGAGACAGTACTTTTATTCCACCCTGAGAGAAAAACTTGGATTCACTGATTTATCATCAATCCACTGTCTTGGCTGTATAAATATCGTCTTCCACAAAAGCCCTCAGAAGAACAGTACTCATCAGCCATCGTTATTAAGGAAGGATTATGAAAGGAGCTTTGAGTAAAGCTCATGGCTATACGTAAAACCTTGGCCTTGAATAACCGATGACCTGTGGTGTTAGCTCCTGGGAGACATCACACTGACTGCCTATGGCTACTGGCCAAAAAGAGGAAAGTTCAACCATGACAAGAAAAAGAAATGGTGTAATGGAGGAGGTGGAAAAGCCTCTTACGTGAATAGATGCATCAAGAACACTATGTGCAGACAGACTTCTATAAAGTTGAATATTAAAAATGTAAGTAGGCTAAGTAGAAACTACATGAGATTAAAAATATGATACAGAAATGCCACAGTGACTATAATATAAGGTAAATTATAAAGATAGTTTTCTTTTTAATTCTACTTAAAATGGAAAATGAAACTTAATAATTTGGTTTAGGTTTTGGCAGTATTACAAGTATTCAACTTCCAGATAGAGTCTACTCTGGCATTTATTCCTAGAAACAATATGAAAACAAACACGTATATTTCTAATTGATCTTGCAAAATGTGAACCCCAGCAAGCCATGAAGAAATTGCTGGATACAATCACCTTCATGATCTGAAATTACAGTTGATGGACTTTTTGCTGTTAGTAAACAAATTAAACATTTTTCTGCCAATTTCAATCATCTGAAAAGAGCAGTGGTGTCAGAGATCATCAGAGCCCAAGCTGTACCCCACCCCAACACAAATTCAGACAGGCTAGAGAAAAATACTCAAGAAATAGCTGAAAATAATAATTTCTAGCTTAACGAATACCGTCGCCATCCCTCTTAGAGAATGTTCCATGTGTGGCATTTTCCTGTGTGCAGTGCATTAAGCAAACAGTCTAGTCTCAGTTAAGGTCAGCAGACAGATAGCAATAATAATGAGCGTGTTCAATTATGCAGTTAATGAAGAATATTTTCAAAGCAGCAACCACAAATTTAATGTTCAGCCAGGGAATCAATGTTCCTTAACAAGCTTCCACCTCTGGCTGAAAGCCAAGCTGCAACTGCACCTGGGTTCATTGCAACCGCTGCGGAGGAAGGCAAGTCTGGAATTCTCTCAATAAACGAAACCTAAAGCAAAAATTCAAAAAATAGGACAATGGCTAAACACCGTCTTCAGCTCTTGCAAGCACCACTCTTTGTTCTCTAGAACTAGAAAGTATCAAATGGTGGATAATTTTGATATATGCTTATGCAAGTTTTTTTTTTTTCCTTTACATATCCCTGGAATCCTTCAGAGGGAGAAAAGTGAACTGGGAATCCCTTGAACATTACAGAAATGGACATAGCAATTGCAGCAAGAACAAATTTGCAAACAAATCTGCGACACTGAGAAGGAGCCCCCAACATAAGAAGGACATGGACCAGTTGGAGAGGGTCCAGAGGAGGGCCACAAAGATGATCAGAGGGCTGGAGCACCTCGCCTGTGAGGACAGGCTGAGAGAGTTGGGGCTGTTCAGCCTGGAGAAGAGGAGGCTCCGGGGAGACCTGACAGCGGTCTTCCGGTACCTAACAGGGTCCTACAGGAAAGATGGGGAGAAGCTGTTCAGCAGGGCCTGTTGTGATAGGACAAGGGGTAACAGTTTCAAAATAGAGGGAGATAGATTTAGATTAGATATAAGGAAAACATTTTTTACACTGAGGGTGGTGGAACACTGGCCCAGGTTGCCCAGAGAGGCGGTGGATGCCTCATCCCTGGAACCATTCAAGGCCAGGTTGGCCGGGGCTCTGAGCAACCTGATCTGGTTGGAGATGTCCCTGCTCCTGGCAGGGGGTTGGACTGGATGGTCTCTAAAGGTCCCTTCCAACCTAAACCACTCTATGTTTCTATGATTCTACTTTTTTAGGGACTTGTATCTGTTCAGCTGCAAATTACCAATTAATTTCAGTTGGCATAGGTGCAGGTCCTTATTTAAAAAGAACATTCTGGTTTAGTAATATAAATACAGTCTTGGATCTTTTCATCTGATCAAACGCACTTGCAGATGCTTACTAACAAAAGACCTACTTAAAAATGTAATAATAGATGTCACTTACAAGGAAAAGCCTAAACCATGTTTGGTTTAGACAAGTGGCACGCATTTCTGTGGCTCATTTCCACTTAAACCGCTTCTTGCTTAAATAAACTAGACCACATTCTCTTTGAGAAACACACTAGCACCACTGCCCTCGCTGGGAAAAGAACACGAGTCTCTTAATCCTAAATACAGGAGTATATCGTAAAGGAAAACTTAGTTTGTTTAGGAGTTTTGTCAAGGTCTTTCACAAATCCAGTACATTGCAAATTTATTGGCAAATGCTAGGAGCCATTTCTCATTGTGTTAAGCGCTATTTATCACATATACATTTACGTAACACCAGCACTGGCTAAATTCTGTCGTAACCCTTTTCCAGGCTGTCAGACCCTGGAGCTGCTTTTTCTCCCTAACCCTTTCTTATCCCCTCGGGGCGATCTCAAACAGTAGCCAGAGATTTAAGGGGGCAAATAAAAGTCCCTGAACTAATTTCTCGCGTAGGAAGTGTGTCTCCTTGTCTCCTCCATCTGTTGAAGGGGTCGAGGTGGCTGTTGCAGCCGTTGCACAGCCGTGGAGCATGGAGGGATGGGTTTTCCATCTGAAAATATGAAATTTGCAGGCAGCGACTACAACTGCAAAAACCGTGTTGAATCAAATCACGAAAATAAGAGTGTTTAACTGGAGGAAAATCAAACAACTCTAAAATCTAGATTGTGCTTCAGATGATCCATGTCTTTTCCACCCCTTTGTAGTACTGAGGCTCTGAGCTGCTGTTTAAATCCTAAAACCTTCAACAGGAGCTAAGCACTTGCTTAGAGTTACGCGCGTGCTTACAAAGCCTCCTGAACCACAGCCCCAGCTTGCAGCTCTCTGAGGTCCATTCTTTGTGACTACTGCAGAAGGAAACCCACAACTTCATAAATCGAAAAAAATTAAATTATTCTTAAAGAGAAATGGATTAGTGTTCACATGATGAAAAGTTCCCTCTTAATACTAGACTAGGGCACTCTGGTGTCTTTACTAAATTACAGCTGAAAACATCCTCTTCTCCAAAGGATGTAGGAGAATCCATGGACATAATCCTAAAAACGCTCTTTTAAAAACTCCTATGACTGAATCAAGCAAATTCTTCCCTGCTGAACAATTTGTATGTGTACACCTGGGCATCAGCAGAAACCTATTACGGCCCAGATTACCCATTATCCACAGATCTGCTCAGCAGGTTTTGGATCATTCACTTTAATCGGCCTACAGCAGAAAACCGCTTTGGATCAGCACGGTATATAGATATGACTTATTTATGTATTTTCTAAAGACTAAATGCACTTAGAAAGGTAGAGCAGCAGCCAGCTCTTGATAAATCTGGGAGCAGTGAATGGAATAAACTGTGAGCAGGTTTCAATTTACAAGTTAATATACAGCCGATAAAGTATAACAAGCTTTTTTCTCCCCTCTAATAGGTCACTAACAGGTCTCTACTGAATATAAAATTGTTTTAGTACTGAAAATTGTGCTTTCCTTTTGCTGTCTCCTAACTCCCATTCAACCTCTCCCATGCTCCTCCTGCCCGCTCCCCAGCCACAGATCTGAATTAATTCATGCTTTTCTGAAATCAGATCAAACCTTTGATATTTAAGATCAAATCCCTGCCTACAGTGACACCTGCGAGAGCTGAAACATGTTTGAACAGCATTACCAAAATAAAAAAAAAGAAAAAAAAAAAGAAAAAAAAAGATGGGGGACAGCACATCCAGCCCTTTGACAGCAAAAGGAAAAAAGCAAAAATAAGTACAGTTAGCTGAGGCAGAACAGAGCCAGGCACTGCAACAGCCAGCATTTTCTGGCTAAAATGGAAGTTTTTCTACTCTGCATTTTCATAACACCTTACTCATCCCTGAGACACCTCCACACCCAGTACAGACGTTGGCTTTGTCCACCGATTGCCAACCTAATTCCTTACTTTGGGGTGCACAAGGCAAATGCGTGTGGGCCGAAGAGTCTGGCTCTGGCTCTTGAGCTTCTTAACTCACTGGTAACACTTCTTTTTCCTTTGGACATGTGGTTAAGGTGCTTTAACAATCTTCTCTTCAGAGAATCTATCAAAATGTCTATTTGGTGGAGTAAAGAAGCCACTTTCAAAAGATATTTTCTATTATTATACGAAGCAGGAATCATCTGCAGCTCACGATGCAATTGCTGTAAGACAGCCTGCATAGCAGCCTTCAAAAGTAGTTTTTTCTCCTCCAAAACCCCAAGTGGTCCCCATCCATTCGAGCTCGCAGGGTCTGCCTGAGCAGCAATATCTGCAGTAAGTACTTTACCAGGAGCAGTTAACAATAGACCAAATAGCCAAGTCATTACTTGCCGGGTAAGTGCTGCAAAGGAGTCTAGACTGTAAGGTTTTTAAGAAAGGTTGTACTACCTCCAAAAACAACAAAACCCCAACTCACCAACTGGCCCTGTGCGTTTCTTTCACAAAAATTCTTATATTAAGTGGGTTTTTCTTCCTAATGAGCCTCTCTACTTTTTATTCCATAAATGGTCAAATTCACAGAAAGATTCTTTAGCCCTTAAATTTCAGATATTTCCTTTTCTGGCAGAACAGTCTGCGTACGTGTTGTACCAGGATCAAGGGACAGTCTCAGCTTGCTCCTGCAAGCACGGACCTCCCCCAGCGTTACGGTAACGAAGGTTGAAGACTTAACTGGTGCTAAACCAGGACCAGTCACACCCCAGCTGGCTGTGACCGTGCTGAGATGGCTGCAGATCTGTCCCAAAAGGTGGAAGGGACAGAAGTCCAGAACGGTAACCAGTCAAGAGCTGTCTCTGCATTAGCAGGCCACCCATCTTGGTTTTGAGAAAGAAACCGAGACAACCAACAGACAGGAGTTACAAAACACGAAGTAATGAGCACAGCAAGCTGAAAGACAGCAATCAACCCCGTATTTTATATTGAAATTTCTGATTACTACCTTTCTACAAATACAGGTGCAATTTCAGGGACCCCATATACGAATTCCTCTACCAGATGCTTCTTAGGACATTGAGTTGCTGGAGCGCATCCAGAGAAGGGTAAGGAAGCTGGTGAGGGGTTTGGAGCACAAGTCTTATGAGGAGCAGCTGAGGGAACTGTGATTGTTTAGTCTGGAGAAGAAGAGGCGGAGGGGAGACCTCATTGCTCCCTACAACTGCCTGGAAGGAGGTTGTAGGGAGGCAGGTGTTGGTCTCTTCTCCCAAGTAACAAGTGATAGGATGAGAGGAAATGGTGTCACGTTGCGCCAGGGGAGGCTGAGGTTGGATATTAGGAAACACTTCTTTACTAAAAGAGTGGTCAGGCACTGGAACAGGCTGCTCAGGGAGGTGGTGGAGTCACCACCCCTGGAGGTGTTCAGAGAATGTGTAGATGTGACACTCCAGGACATGGTTTAGTAGGCATGGTGGTGTTGACTTGGTGGTTGTACTTTATGATCTTAGAGGTCTTTTCCAACCTAAAAGATTCTATGATTCTTAGGCTCCAGGCTTTCAGAGACATTTAGTCAATCAGGAAATTAAGAGCAGGGTCTTGGATAGCCTTTAGGTATCTGAGGGTGGACTATCAGGCTCATCAAGACTACCAACCAGACAAACAAATGCAACCACACGAACATGCAACCCTCCTGTTGTACAGCCAAAGTCCTTTGGGCTGCTGTGCCCCGTACTCACCCCCCTTACTTGGAGAGATCAACTTATGCTTCACATGCCAAGCCTGTCTTACTCAGCACCTGTCTTACTTGGCACCAGGCACGGGCACCTGCAAGTTTAACTTCACACGCAGTGTAACTAAAAATCATTCAGCAATTCTGTTCACTGTGACCTGCATGGGGCTGCAATCAGTGCCTTCCTGCAATGATGAAACAGGCCATGTCAGCCGATCTAAAACAGGTAATGAGAAAGGTAATTTACCAGGTGTCTACAAGGTGGGAACAGCTGTCCTTGGGTCAACCCAGTTTCTTCTCCAACAGCAGCCAAGAGCAGATGCTCTTTGATTAATATCTTCAAATCTGCTTTTCCAGCCTCCAAACATTTGCAGATCAGAGGCTTCCTGAGCCAGGGTTAAATTCTGTGTATGCAGTAGCATTCAGTACCTTTCTCCTTTGCAAGATGGCCCTGCCCTGCCCTGAGCCCATGCAAACGTCTAATGTTCCCAAAATCTTGAAGGATCTCCACAGGCAATACATAGGAATAGGAAAAAACACAGCAGAAAACAGAATACAATGAAAAGGGGGAAAAACACGACAAAATTTATTAGATACCAATGTACAAGTATCTTCTTTACAAAGCCATTTAAGTTCTGGCCTAAGCCAAATTTTACGTTCAGTTGTGATATATTAGTATAAACCTGAAGTACCTCCACCAAAGTTTTCTTGTACTGTCCAAACCAGCATTCAAACCACAAAATTTATAACATTTTAATCCACAGAGAGGCTTGATAATTGTGCTGGTGCTGCACCACTGACACATTTAGATAGTTTGCCTTTTTGTGAGCTTCAGCACAGTGCTCTAAAGGATTTTTTTTTTTAATCTCACAAATGCATTAAGAGACAGGGGAGCACCATGCAGGTGGACAACTGGGACTTCAATAGGAAAAGGCAGATGTCGATCAGAGTAGAATAATCATGGTGTACATGTGAAACAGATGCTGCTTGTGTGAAACAAGCCAGCATGCTATACACAGATGAAGCACTGAAAATGGAATTACACCTGAATCTTGGGTTATTGGTAACGGGTCCACTTACTGGAAATCCGTCTGTTTTTATCCATGCTACAGTGCTGGGAAATAGGAAAAGAGTAATGCACATTTTTCAAGTACACGTGCTTGCATGATATCTCCATTTGTTCTTTCCAGAGAAAAAATAAGAATCGATAGTAGGTTTACAGTTCAAGATCACAGAGAAGTCACTGTTTTCTGTTAATTCAGATTGTGACAATTTTTAACATTTTCAATCTTGATTCTGTCTGAAATAGGTACCTTTGCAGAAGAGAGAGGGGGAGAGAAAGTGAAAGAGCAAGACAGAGAGGAGTTCCCATCTGAACCAGAGCACACGACTGCCTCAGCCCTGGCACAAACTCTCATGATCAGAACGAGCAGTTCCGATAGCACAAATAGATGCAAACAATTTTAAAGACCTACTCATTTAAAAAGCTTGTTTTGTTGGTTTGGTTTTTTAAGTATTATTATAAATAAAAATGCTTGTTTGAAAAGCATTTCCCAATGAATCTGGTGGACAGACAGAAAGCATTCTTCTCCAGAGCTTCATCACTAACAACTTGTACATACAAGTACGTACTCTCGCCTGTTAAAGATTAGAGGTCTGGTCATAAAAAACGGGTGTTTCCCCACTGGCTTTTTTTTTTTTTGCTGTGTACTGGTTCTTTGTACACAACACAGCGACATCAGCCTCACAAGACTTAGTAGGAGGCCAGCAGACTTTAATTTTTAACCTATTTGCTTTTTTTTTCCCCCAGGCATGTCTGGACTCACCAGTGAGTGAGCAGTCCGAAGTATACGGCCATCTTATTGATTTTTATCTTTTAAAATTAATGACAGAACAAGAACAAAACCCAAACAAACAAGACTGCCCTAGTTGTGTGTGCTGTTAGGTTTTGACACAAACCAGAAGCAAGGAAAAAACCCAGAGCACATCCTACTCACTGGTTAGGTTGTGATGGGGACATTTGTGTGTTCACTTTGTATGTTAATTGCTTCTGCATTCTTCTGTCAGGTACATATCACTCATTGTAAATGTCAGTCTCAATGTAAAGCACACAACAGGATCAATACAGAAATTAATAGGGGCTGACATATTGATTCTATTCACACTTTTTAACTATGAGAACATTTCAAAGAAACCTTAATGAAATAACAAAATAATTTATATTGATCCCTGCAAAAATCATGATACAAGACAGATATTTGGAAAAACGCAGCAAACTGAGAAGGCTCTTTAACTATGTTGCTGTTTAATAACCAACACGGCTTTTAAATATAATTTATCGACCAGCTTTCTACCAGCCACTATGAGAAGAGGAATCCATTCAACCTCTTCATACTCGGTATTGCTAATTGTAGTAAGATATTCAGGCAACAGTAATAAAAGCTCGTTCTAAATCTGGTGGGAACTGATGAAAGCAATTACGGTGAGGGTTTGGTCCTGTCAAACTGTCAAGTTTCAAGCTTAATATAATTCTTTAGAGTTTACGCTTTCTCATTTCTGGAAGAAAAAGACTGCAAGCCATTTTCTGTTGAGAATGCGACGAGACCAAGAAACTGCAGAACGCCGAAACACTATATAAAGCCCCAATAAAATCAATGCCATGTCACAGCGATTATTCAGGAAGGGACCTGTCTTGCAGTCTTGGATATTACTAGTGAAAAAGTATGAAGAGGGCCTTGAGGCCTGCGGTGGGATGGGGTGCGAGAAATTTCAGGGCTCTAGGAAGTGTGTTCATTTATATTTTATCAACTGTTTCTGTTTTTCTAGACTAGAGACATGTTCCATTGTGGAGGCAACAATGAAATAAGATAAAATACTAATGAGTCATTAGGTTTAGCCTGAATACTGCCATTTATAAGCAGAATAAAGTTTTGCCTAACGTTTTTGCCTAAAGTTTTTCTTACAGCTGCTTGCAAAACTAGTGCTGAGACTAATGCCCTGCACACACACTTCCAAGTTGCACAACCTTTGTGGTTATAAAAAACATTGAACTGCCAAAATAAGGTGCATTCTACATCCTATCTGTATGAAAGTCAAGTATGGCATCGACAGTGGCACTGACAATATGGCACCTCATGCCTGTTTCCTCTAATGCCCAGTGGAGTTAGCTACACAGCACCAACAGAGAAGTGCCACCAGGTCTACAGAATAATTGAATCCTAGAATATCTACAGTTGGAAGGGACCTATAAGGATTGTGAGATCCCAGCTGGAGTAACAAACTCAGGTCTGGAGCCCCCAGCACAAGAAGGATGTAGACCTGTTGGACCGAGTCCAGAGGAGGCCACCAAGATGACCAGAGGACTGGAGCACCTCTCCTGTGAGGATGGGCTGAGAGAGCTGGGGCTGTTCAGCCTGGAGAAGAGGAGGCTCTTGGAGACATTAAAGCAGCCTTCCAGTACCTAAAGGGGGCCTACAGGAAGGATGGGGAGAAACTCTTCAGTAGGGCCTATTGTGACAGGACAAGGGGTAACTGTGTTAAACTAAAAGAGGGTAGATTTAGATCAGATATGAGGAAGAAATTCTTTACTGTGAGGGTGGTGGAACACTGGACCAGGTTGCCCAGAGAAGCTGTGGATGCCCCATCCCTGGAAGTGTTCAAGACCAGATTGGATGGGGCTTTGAGTGGCCTGGTCTAGTGGATTGTGTCCCTACCCTTGGCAGGTGGGTTGGAACTGGATGATCTTTAAGGTCCCTTCCAGCCCAAACCATTCTATGAATCTATGATAATTGAATCCAACTCTGCTCCTTTCAGAAGTACCTTAAACTAAACTAGCCAACTACGAGCATCGTCCAGGTGCACCTTGAACTGCATATATCAACTCAGTCTTCAGCTGCTCAGCTGAAACTCCCTGTGATGGTGAAAATAATCCTGAACGATGACCGAATGCACCAGGAGGGAGATCTCTCACAAAATACAGATTACTTTATCTGTTTGTTTCAAATATTCCATGAAACAAGAACTGTCAGTCAATAGTGAACCTGAACTGGAGTTGAACTGCTTGCAGAGCAGCCAGTGAGTAGACAGCAAAAAATAACAATGCATGAAGTCAACTTCAGTGGAAGAAATACTCCACTTTGATTTGTGTTTTAATTCTGTGCTGAGGGAAATAAGATTTTCTTTTTCACTGTGGGGGTAAATGCATTAAATCTTTGTGACAGAGAGCACAGTGCAGGGCCACATAAGGGACACAGAGAATGTGACGGAGATCTGGCAGAGATGCACAACATAGGCAGGAATGACTGCAGAAGGAAACTCCGGATCTGGATCTAGAAGTGTTAAAGTGCCATCTATACCATCTACAGTACCTCTGCTTGCCTCCAGCAAAGAGGAGCCGTGGGTAAATTATGAATAAATCAGTAGAGTACATGAAGAACAACTGAGACTTTGATAAAACTGTATTAATAACTTTGGGTAGTGACAATTGCTGCATTTAAAAACAAACAAACAAACCAACTTTCCTTTGTTAGCCAAAAAAAAATCCCAACAACAAAAAAAGTAATGTGCTCATCGACAGCCTAGGAGCCTGTTCAGAGAACGAATTCAAACAAAGCTGTCCCCAGGCACAAGGGGTAGTAAATATAAAAGCAATGACGGGCACGGTATAATTTGCTACTCGGAGAGAAGATGCCTATACCTACAGAAAGGGAGGCTGTTCGGACTTAAACCACTTCTCTGCACGACAGTTTAATGAACAGGCAGGCACATTTAACTGACTCTCTCTTCACTACAGGAAGTGCTCTACAGGCAGAAGAAAGGGTTGGCAGACAAGATACAAAGAATAAAACTCTTATTTGACTCCTAAAGCTGCTGCAAATGCAAGGCAGAAAGAAATACTCATGCTCCCAGACAGAATCTGTATAGTAAGATGCTATTTTGCTTCCTGTAAGCATCCTAGAGCTGTTTCCGGCATTACAAAAATGAGCAGATTCAGAAAGCTTGGAATCGGACTGGAGGCTTATCAAAACCACCCAGTTCTTCTCAAGCCTTTAAACAGCAGAAAATCATGAAAGGGTATTACCTCGTGTAAGATTTCTGCATTACCACTTTCAGAAACGAGACGGGGAAAAAGCAGCCATCCCTCTTTCACAGAGGGGGATGAAAAATGGTATAACATGAACACTCAGGACAATTCCTTTGAAGTTTGGATCAAAAAAAAGGAATGAAGCCTTGAGGGCAGGGGCAGAGGAAGGAAAGTTACTACTTTATCATATGGAGTCATTCACCCTCAGCACTCCTGTGTGCTTATTACGTGTCAGCAATCACAAATTAGACAGCAGAAGTGTGATAAAACTAGCCATTCCTAGAAAGCACTTCTTACAGATGATGTTTAATTCAAAGGTGTGGGTTTTTTTTATTTTAATCGTTGTCTGAAAAGACAAAAACTCTAGTGAAACTGTCCCTGGTGAGTAGTCCAGATCAATATGAGGCGAACGACCAGAATTAAATCAATAAAGGGAATAATGAATCCAAAGACAATTCTCTCTAAAGCAAAAACCCCAGGTGATTCAAATTCCCTCACAGATATAGTCTTGCCTCACCAGAGCTGACTGGCTTAAAGCTGATGAAACACTGTACTGCTAAAATGCTTTTTTAAAAAAAGGAAAAATTATCCTGTGCAGTATTGCACTGTTGAGTAAACAGGCCTTGGGGCTCCCCCCTCTCCATCTCATAACCTGGACAAGACAAAAGCAGCCACAGAGGCACATAAGCCCCTCAGGAGACCCATGGGATGCTTTCTACCCTGGCACCCCAAGGCTTACTAGGAGACATCACCAGAATGCAGCTCTGCGTCACCACAAAATGGCACCTGGCTGCTCCATGGGCTCTGTTCGGTTTTGCCAGCACCAGCAACACCACACCCACCCCTACTTCCATGTTAATATGTACGAAGATTAAAAATTGACGTGTTACAAGCCTGGGTGAGGGAGACAAACGTAAGGGTCTCCTGAGGACCACTCAAAGCAATACAAGTTTGGACAAAAATCACATTTATAGAGAGGCTGTCTCTGGTAGACTGAAGGTGGCTGCTGGAGAGAGGTGAGTAGATGTCATGCTATGCAGTAAAGCGAGTTGTTATTGGCACAGGTTTAGAATAGTCACATTGCACACATGTGTCTAAGCTGTGGTGGCTTACGCGGCTTGTCCCAAACGAGTGCCAAAACCACCTATTTTCCCACCGTGCCTCTCCATGCATTTCATTTATTGCTTCCACCCTCATCGTCCAGCAGTCCAACTGGCAAAATCCAGGTGCTGCCTCTGACGGTAACAGGAACACAGTAGCTGGCTGGTGTAAACCCAGTATGGGTCCAAATCCCGAGGTGCTGGATTTGGGCCAGCTACAGAATAGGCAGCTTTTTGGTGGCAGGAACAGTCTTCAAAGGTTATGTACACCACACTCCATCAGAACCTTGAATAGATGATGTACTGCTACCCTTTTCAAATGTGAGCTCCCTTAATGGAGAAGCGAGTCCCAGAATCACTAAAGGGTTTGCTGAGTTAATGTGTTAATAGTGCTCCTTTGTGCTATAGGAAATTACGAGAATCTTCTGAAAAAAAAAAAGAAATCTCAAAGACCCAATCCTGGGAATAAACACACCCAGCAAGGAGTATGGCAACTCTAGCTCAAAGATTTATCAGCGTGTCTGTTGAAAAGGCTACTGGGACAAATCATACAGGGAAGAGTCCTGGTAAGACTGTTATTATTGCAAAAAACCACAGTGATAAGTAATGCGTGCTGCACTAACGACTATTTTGCAAGGCCAGATTCCAACTTTACCATTCAAGGGAAAAATAAAACAACCTTAAACAGGAGATTTGGAAACAGATTCTTCCAACATATCTTGAAATCAGTTTGCTAAGTTACTGCTCAGCCACTCTTGCAGCCTCTGGGCTCCAGCAGTCATCACATCTTGCAATATCCTACCTTCACAAAAAGTCCAAAGCAATAACTATGGTCCACAGACCCCTGAACTTGTTCCCTACATGACAGCTATTCAGGGAACTCTGTAGCACCAGGGGTGTATTTTAAAGCCTGACAATCTCATGGTATTTGAAACTGGAGGCCATTGGGCAAATTTCATGAGGATATGCTCTTGCCAACTCTTGTTGGAATAATCTAATAGTCTATGAAGCTATTTATATGTATAGTCAGTTGGGAATTTTCTGGATATGTTTTCCAGCCAAATCAAAGATACATATTAAATATATATCCATGTTAATTTTAAGCACTATTGGGAGACTAGGGCTTTGGGTTTATAAACCAATGACCTAATTATACTCGCCCACATACAGCATTTTTCCTGTTCGTGACAGATAAAATGGCTAGCAACCTTCAGTGCCCTTCCTGAAATTTGTTGTGCAATGTTCCTGCCACCAGTGGTACTCTGCTCTTTCTCAGACATGGCTATTTTAGAGACTAAACCACATAACTTGTCAGAAAGTCGTTACGTCTCCCTTAAATTTAAATCTCTAATTTTTGGGAAGAGACGTTAAAAAAAGGCTTACAAACCAGAATGGTATGTGGCACTGTTCAGCATAAGTCTTACTCCAATATTAATGAACATTGCAACATACTGCACCTGGGACAGATGTGGCTTGATCTGCAGGGGACAGACAAAAAAACCCCACACATGATTTCATTTGATGAAGCACACGCGTCTTGCTTGGTGAAGCACTGAAGCTGTTACTGGTACCGAATATCAGCCCCCCTTCCCTCTCCTCTCAGGTGTGTATCTCGGTGGGTTTGAAGTCACTCTGGAAGAATGTAACAGCCACTAACCATTGCTAGTTAAAATGACTGTTTAGAGCTTTTAATTTGTCATTTTCAAAAAGTGAAATGCAGATTATACCCTCCTTTGTATTCAGGCTTTTAAAAGTGTCCTCCCCGTCTCAGAAGAAAGCCCCATTAACATTTGCCTTTAAAATAGACCAGATACATCACTGTATAGTGGGAACCGTCTACACATGAAGGAAAGACAGATATAAATTTCATGTTTGCCAGACAAAAAACCACAGGTAGTAAGCACCAACTTAAATATGTCAGAGAAGGGAACAGACGAGTCGTTCTATTTGCTGCTGTGAGAGGACACTCTTTATTCTTAGCTTTTTCAGTTTCTGTCATACAGTTGAACTCCTGTTTCTGGGTGAATACACTAAAGAGAGTCTAGAGGTAAATATTAAACCAATAATTGCAAGGTGAATAAAAAGCTGTTTCTGAGACAATCTTTTACTTAAAACTAATTGTTCCAGTACATTAACCACTTGAATTTCTGTGCTGCTGGAAACTGACTAAAAAAATCTAATAAAACCAAATGATCAAACATGCCTTTCTCTATATATTTGTATGTTAAAGGAGCATTTAACAAATATTAATTGGAGCAAGTCCTCTGATCTGGACAGCCATGGCTTTAAGTGTAATGGAAATGTCCAAGAGAACTGCAGTTACCTCAACAAAAGACACATTAAAAAACCTTTGCATATGTTTATCATAGCAATTCATCCCTACGTGCTATTTTTCAACTCAAACGGTTACTTTTAGAACAGAGAGGAGTGTATATTGGTTTCTGTCATGATAAACGCTTGTGACATATAGTGCACAGAAAATAATCCAAAATGACAAAACTGATTTTGGAAAATGACATTCACACACGCAGCTAATGGTGAGTAATTCCAGGTTGGGATTTACTAGATTTGATTTGAACCATAAACTATTTCTTCGTTTTCAGCTCTATGGAATAACACTTTAATGAGACAGGCAGATTTCTCATACAAAAAACTCATTCTAAAGACGCAACTGCTTCCTTAGACTCGTAAACAGTGTCTCATTGTACCGATGACATTGTAAAAAACACAGGCTTTTGATTCAGGAGACTACCATTGAAATAAAGACAGATCATGTTTCAAACTCGCTTGGATTAGTTGGCGTTAATTTTCCATAAAGGTATCATGTTGGTTATATTTCCTATGGCTTGATTTTTTATAGATGCATTTCACAGAACAACTAGGATCTATTCACAAACAATGCTCCACTGCTGGTTTCCCCTCCCCACACACATCCTCTGTGCGGCGCGCGGGTGACGACAAACACGGTGGGCAGCAACGGGAGGGAAACGCCTTCAGATCTGCGCCTGCCTTTACCACAGGTCTGAGAACCAAGCAGTTTCACCGCCTTTCCATCCACACTCTCCACGTTGAAATCCAACGCTGTCGGTCAGCACCTCGCACGAAACAATCGATCGACTGATTTTAGAAGGATTCCTGTGAATGAGCAAACCTCCTTCCCTATTCCTTCTGGTTTTGGTCCACACACCTCATTTTCTACTGTCCTCTACTTTGATACTGCTTTCTACATCCTAGTCCTGTACTGTTGGTGCACAAATAGCTGAGCTAGGATTACAAACTCCTCTGACTTTGGACCCTGCCAAGAGTGTGAGAGCCCAGCATGAAGAAGCAGTTCAGTGATCCAAAGTTCCTGTTGCCTAATCGGTCCTTTCACCCTAGCCAGGAGGCAGTCATGCCTCTGCTGTGGTTTTGCAAAAAAACATGAATTATATGCCAGTACAATGAACTATCAATTACCGACCCAATTTGCAATGCTGGGAATCAAATCCCAAAGAATCTAAGTGATCAAAGAAGAATCGTAGGTTGCAAATTTTATTGCCATATTTTTACTGGAACATAGTTTATTCCTCCTAAAATCATGTGCATTAACACAATACTTGCATGGTCTGGAGCTGTTTAAACAAAACCTCATTCCACAATTCAACATTTCAAGGAAATTAGCCAAGTAATAAGACAAAGCACTTTCTTAAGAGTATTAGAAAAAGTAGGAATGTTTTGAAAATTTAACTTCTGTCCCTGAAGCCTTAAACTTTGGAAATCAACCACATAGCATATATTTTCTAGATAACAAAATATATGTGTAACGGATTTTACAATTAAGTGAAGGAAAACTGCTACAGAGTCTGTTCGGGATTATCGAATGAGTGTAAAGAATTTACTGTTACGTCAAACCATTAAATTTCTTGTGCATTTAGCCACAGGCATTAGAGAAGAAATAACATTTTAAGCTGAAAGAAAACCACTCATTCAAAAGATAAGGACTTAATTTAACCTACAGAGCAAAATGTGAAAGTAATAAAGCGGCTAATGGGATGCATACAGCATAATGTACGTAGCAATGCAAACAGCACTGGGTTTTCATTGTTATTTTCCACTTTACATCCTGTTGATGCATTGTTAAAATCATTGGAAGCAGGCAAAGCACAAACTTACACTTATGTTGGCACGAGTGAGGTTTAAACGGATGAACTTAAAGACACTTTTTTTTTTTGCTGCCACCAGCCACAGCTTTCATAGAAGGAACTTCAGAAAGGAAAGAATCTTTAGTCACTTTCCAGTGAAGTCACATCTCCAGGAGAAAATTAGGCAACTCCAGATCATAATTGCAAAACAACATCCCCTGACATTCTGACAAGGCTTTGCCTTCAAGCATCTCACTGAGCAATGTCCCTAACCTGTAACTGGGGGGGGAAGTATGAAAAAAGAAGTGTTCTGCAGAAGATCAGAACAGACTATGTCTCAGCAGCAATGTAGTTGTTTTGTTTGGTAGGTTGGTTTTTTCTTTTTTTTTTTCTTTTCTGTAGTGGACAGATAAAAAATTTCCTCTTTTTCTTCTTTTCTAGCAGTCTATTATTCTTCCTTCTTGACTGTTGTCAGTGGGGTCCCTCACACTAACAGGTCTCAAATTTATTAGCCTTTGCTGAGACCACTTGCTTCAAGCTGCCCGAGGCCTCAGAGGCTTCAGGTTTTTTTTCTGTAATTCTACACATGAGGATCGTGTGCACTGAAGAAAAAAGAAGGGACTCTGGAGTGACTCTCATTCTGCTAGTCTGAACTTGGCTATCATCCTACTGAAAACAATGCTCCCGGTAGCAGGAACCTGCAGTAAGATGCAAAGAGGTGAAACTCCCCCAAACATGCAGAGAATGCACTTCTACTCTGTCTAGAGAAATAAGGAACACAATGGCTCTAACTGATGATTTGAGAATATAAAAAGGATCAGGAAAAAATATAGGAAATTGAATGGAAGGATGCCATATACCGAAGTACAGTAGTTCTGCAGGATCTGGCAGGCACAAGGAGAAGGCTGTCCTACTACACACGCCAGCCACGTGGATCTGACCAGTGGCTTTAAACAGGGATCTGAACATAAGGACTACGATAGGGTTCCCATCTGTGGCCAGCTACCAGTGCCAGCCAGATTTACACATACCCTTATAGTCCGGAACAGCAGGTTCTCTGCCCTTGGAGACCTCATGCTTCTCCAGCTCCTGCATCCCTAAAAGTAAAGACCCCGGGCTTCACCTGGCTGGCTACCGTTAGCGTGTAACGCAAGAGAGCGACCGAGAGAAACCTCAGAAAGGCACCGAGTATTTTAAAGAGTTGCAAATACAGTTCACAAGAGCTGGAAATCTGACACCATGGAGGATTTGGTTAAAAACCTGAAGAACAAATTCAACAAAATGCTCATATTAAAAGACATAAGAAAACTTTTTATAAAATACACTCAGCTGTGCTGATCTTACAAAAGATGCATACGTGCTATGAAATGCTATGATTGAAACTGAAAAAAATCTATTTTTAAGTAGGATTTTAAAGAGGAGGGACATATCCATACTCTCTCCATGTGAACTATGTACTGAAAATACTGCAAGGTTCTTTCTACAAAGACCAAAGATGAGGTTTTCAGCCACAGTAACTCATTTCAGCAGAAACTACTCCTTAATACAGACGGGTACACCACTCAGCAAAATAAATATCCCCTGAACTGGGCGCTTTGATACCCTTAATGAAATACCAACTTATATCATGTTCAGCTCATCTGACCTCAAAGCATTAAAGCGTGACTGCAAGAAGCACGGACAGGGAAAATGAGGTAACATCAATGGAGAACACACCTTTTACTTACATAATTTCTAAGAAAACAAGGTGCATGACAAGGAGGCAGGATGGCCTGACAACTAAAAGAGAGATTTGCCAGACTTCAGTGCTTGCATCTATCTCTGTTTACAAATCTAGAGTTGTACTGACTTTATTCCATGCACAGTCTAATTAATTTCTCTATCTACGTTGGTTTTCCAGAATATAGTATTAGATGAGACGTCTTTATTTACCTGTAATTCCTTATAAAGGACTGTGAAGAGAAACAAGCTCTGTGGAGTCGGTCAAACAAATCTACTTCCTTCTACAGAAGAACTCTTCCCCATTACTAGTATTTTTGCAGAGCAGTTTTAAATAAAGCAAGAGATGCTGCTTCAATTTTCTCTATTTCTCTATAATATTATTTTTCAAGCCAACAGATATGACTGACAATTTCTTAATATATTGTCCAAAAGCTCTTTTTCATTTCAAGCCATCTTTCTTAATCCCATTTCTCATATTACACTTCCTGCTTTGTGTTGATACCCTTGAAGAGTTATCAAATGTTTCCTTTGTTGTCCTTTAGCCAGCCTGTATGTATTTAACCTAAAAACCATTCCTTTTAAATCCAGGCTCCAAATACCTTTCCTGTGTATGCTCTTCTTCTCTCCATCTCTCCAGCTGTCAATATCTTTCTGCTAACAAGACCTCAGCATCCCGAGTGACAGGAGACCTCTGCTTATTAGACTGAAATTGAATTGGTCTTTATTGCTGTCAAATCAGTATTCTAAATTCATGCGTAATTTGCTGTCAGCTACTGCTGCTAAGTCTCTTTTGGCATTACTGCTCTCCAAGGTTTTTCTCACTCATAGGAATCTGTATCTCAGATTATTTTTCCCTTGATAGGCTTGCACTAATTAATGTTTCTAAAACCCTTTTAAAATGGAAAGCACTACATAAATATTAAGTATCCTTATCTGTAATGGGAAATATGCTCCATTACCATTGTCCCATAAACACACTTTATGCAGAGTCCTTGGTCATGGGCACTTGATTTCCTAAAAAGCATTACTAACTGAATACATTAATGGGAAATATTTATGTGTGGGCCATGTACACATAAGAGCCGGGGGAATGCATTGTATGTGTTACACGCACAAAATAGAGCTCACACCACTCTGTTGTTTATGTATTTAATGTAAACAGAAACTTAGTCCAGTTTGCAATTTTGCATATGTATTTTACACCGATTTTCACTGTATAAACACTGTCTTACTGAATTATTGGCTGCCTAGCAACATCTGGTGCAGAGAATTGCTCAATACTGAATGAAATGATGTTTGGTAAGTTTAGGTAGCCTTGGTATTAATTATTCAAAAAATAAACAAAAAACGCCTGTACTTTTGCTGCCTAGCATTTAACACGTTTGAGTTTAATGTGTATAATTTCAAATGCTCTATTGCACAAAAAAATGCAAAATATTTCTGTACATTTTAGCATCTTTAAACTACAGGTAATTACAAAGACTGCTGTTATTGCAGACAATATTATACCGCATCCATTCTCACCATGGGAGCTGATGTTTCACGGTGCCCTCAGGGACTCACAGTTCATAGTTTGTGGGTTTATAAGACAAAGCATGTGCCCAAGGGGCTGATGAGTGCTGGGGAGACAAAGGAAGGAAACTGACCCAGATAATTTGTTAAAACAGGCGTTAAATAGGTTGGTGAGGTTTGTTCTTCCAAAATGCTACACTCTTGGTGCAGCATACTTGGTCCCAGTCCAACAAATCACTTCCTGTAGAAGTCAATGGAATTATTCAGAGATTTGAAGGTTAAATTTGTATTTGCATGTTTTGTTTGGTTGGGATCTGCATCATCAGCACCTTCCAGGATTGGCCTACCTTTTAGTCAGGTTTTTTTTGAGTCTACCAACTTTTGACTCAGTAAGCTCTGTGAGAAATCTTCTGCGAGCCTCACTTCAAAGGCAGGTGGATGGCATATCTTCACTTTCAACTGTACTTTTTTCCTACAAACCTATTTACTATGAGTCATGTTATGAGGTATTTTACCATATTCCCTCATTTTCTCAACCCTCCAAAGTTCAGACCAAAAGAGAAAAAACAGGACTTAATCTTCTTGAAGACTAGAAGAAAGCCATTCTATCCAACCACCTCATGTTTTTGTACGACAGTTTATACTTCTTGAACTCTATGTGGTGATGCTGAGTTACTGGGTGCTAGGTCTGTTCCCACTATTGCTTTCCACAGGTGGAGGCTGATACACCTGTGTTGTACTTGCTAAACCACGGTTTCAGATAAACCTCCAGCAGATTGCTTATTTTGGAGATTGTTTAGGCAGAAGAGCATGCAGCCAATGCACCCGTCATGCTACCGCAAGACCCAGAAAGGTGTGTTTGCCTCCCTTATAAAACACAGAAGGGAGCCCTAAACTCATATAAAATGTCTAGACTCTGGATAAACAGTCACCAAAGCTGGTGCGGTTGCTAGTTACTGAATTACCACGAAGATGAAGCTGTACATTAATAGTATGTCAGTCACGTTCAAGGAGGAGAAGCAGGTTCACGACAATGTTTGCCCTCCAGAGATCTGCACGGTCAGCTACCATCCCGAAGACAAAGCGCGGCTCACTGGGTTGCAAAGGCATCCCCTCGCAGTTACAGAGTGGTCATAAAATTCATGTAACATCACGAATCCAGGACAGTCCGCACAGACAGAAGCGAAACTTAAGTTGAATCAACAAAATGTAAAGGAAAAGGGGATACTTTACCAGGTACCGACAGTTTATTTCAGCAGTACAGTATACTTTTTTGTAGTTTCACTCTGTTAACTCGATCGTACAATTTCAACCTACTTTATTTTCTGCACATTGAAACATCACTTTTAGTTAGTTATTACCCTCCATGCATTTTAGTGTGTTAAAATTGCTTCGGATTTTGTTTCCTGGCAGAAAGTATATAAAGTATGACAATGCTATTTTAGAAAAAAAAAAATCCTATATTCTTATGATTACACAGACAAAACGCCCACACAATTTTTATTTATACTACTTTTTGTAATAGAAGATAACTACAAAGACAATAAGGACTACCACAGTTGGATTGCAATGGATTTATGTAAAAAAATATGTTTGAGGTGACTACAGCATCCTCAGCAAACATTCTGGAAAACTCATAGTCATTTAAAAATAAGTGATAACGCTCCATAAAACAAATGTACCTATCAGTAGTGACTGCCTCCCCAGGTAATGTCTGCCTCCTACTACTGTGGGAAATATTTACTAAAAAAGCCAAGCCTAACATGAAAAAGAAGTACCTATTGCTGTTTCCACAAGCAGCAGGTTTAAAAGACCTAGAAACTGGAAATAATTTTCCAACATTTCATCCAGGAACGCTTGTTCTCTGGCTGAAAATCAGCTGGGCTTCTTGCTTGAAAATGGCTGAGCAATCTTTCGTCAAACTGTCTGGTGGGTGGCTGTGACAGAGAGAAACACTCAGAACTGGGAAAAAGAAAATCAGATTCATTTACACCAGTGATCTAAGCAGAATCTTGAACTGAGACTTAAAGACATAAAATGTGAAAAAATGAGCTACTTCATACTGCTCATATTCCAAGTTACAGAGGCATAAACAGATAAATATGTCAGTAAAATCAGTTTGCTTTTACTCACAGTGAGCTCTTATGAATGACCAGCTTCCCCCCACTGCATTTTTTAAAGAATAGTTTGTTCCTAGTCAAAAAGCCGGTATGCCAAGTTTCAGCACAGAATAAAATTTTTACAGTGGAGTTATAAATTTTGGCGAAGTGGGCTCTATGTACTCACATACATTTAACCATTACAAGGGCAGCAGGTGTCACGGTAACAAATGATGTAAAGTTCAATTTAAACATCAAAGAACAGACTGAAATACTTTGGAAATTGCCACAGGTCACTAAAATTTTATATGAAAGAAAAAAAAAAGAAAAGAAAAACCGAACTCCCCTCTCTAACATTTAACTTTTCCCCTCACAAGGCAAAGTAAAGAAAACACAGACACAGATTCTTTGTAATTACCAGGACTGTGGTTTTACAGCTAAACATGGGCCAAGAAGTGAAAAGTTAACAAATCATTAGACAACATACATTGCTCTGTATGAGAACCACAGCAATCTGCAAAATAGCTTAGGATGCATGAGCATGAGGTCAACTGTTTTCAGTAGATAATGGTACATATAAGCATCTTTACCTCACGGACAAGGCATGCAACATAACACAGGAATATTCTGGCAGTTGCAAAACAATTATATTCGCCTTCCATGTTATTTAAACAAATATAGGAAGCAGTTAAAATTTTTTTTTTGAGAAAAAAATTGCTCGTATTTTCTCTTCTCCCCTCCTTCCATTTTTCTTCGTCACCATAGTTTCCATAGCAGCTACACTGTTTACAACTCAATGGCCTCTTCCCCCTCCTTGCTAAGACTCCTTGATGTTACAAAGCACTTTAGCACCCACTTAACTTTAAACCTAGATGATTCCTATGGGACTGCTGGTACCACGTGTAGATGCTTCACTCAATTCAGGGACAAAAAGAGAAGACACCATGTAACCTGAAAGAAAAGGAGAAATGCAGCTATCTATTCCCTTAAGGATAGTCCTCCTTTCCCAGTCTGTCCTTCTATGAGAATGCTTAAGATGCCCCATCCCTGGGAACATTCAGGGCCAGGTTGGATGAGGCTCTGAGCAACCTGATCTGGTTGGAGATGCCCCTGCTCCTTGCAGGGGGGTTGGACTGGATGACCTTTAAAGGTCCCTTCCAACCCAAACCACTCTATAATTCTATGTTTTACACTCCATATTGTCGTCATCAAAAGCTTAGCTGAATAAGTCACAGCAAGAGTCAGTTTCCCCTCCAGCCCAAGGCACCCTCTGAAATTTGTAGGAGCTGTAGCGAGCCTGGACATGAGCCTGATGGCTCAACGGGATGACCCAGACCACACAGCTTAACCAGACACTTGATCTCTGCTCTGTGGCAACACATCCTACACAACAAACCCTTTCGATGGAGATGCCTACGCAACATGACAGCGCTACCAGTGTCACTACCTCTATGCAACAGGCGTAAGAGGAGCCATTTTAACCCACATGACTCACGACAGAAAAACAATGAGGAAATAGCACCGAGTCCAGAGGCCAGAAATTATGAGTAGCATCAGTAAAACTTCATATGGAGGTAAAAATATTCCGGGAGAAGGTTTAAATGGAAGTTTTAGTTTTTCATTTTCTCTTAAGAAAGAGAAAAATGCATTCTGTGGGGAGACCGGGTGTGGGACTCAAAATCGGCGGTGGCCTGAGCATGCTCTGCTGCTTTTTTTTGCTCCCTCCTCAGTTTACCCAGGGCTGCTAAGTACCCTCAGGACGCGGCCATCAGGAACCAAAAACCTCTTTGTCTCAGGCAGCTTCATCATCCGCAGCGGTAGCTGCTGCTCCCGGTAGCCTGACCTCTCAGTTCAGCAGGATCTGCAGGGAATCGCCCGGCCGAGCTGCAAATACTGCTGGAATAATCAATCTCATCTCCTCTGTCCGAGGAAAAGCAAGCAATCCATAGCTTTCCACAGCAATGTACTAAGCAGCTGCCTGTTTCACCTGTGCCTGAAGCTAACTGATATTTAAGATCTTCGTCTTCCTGAAATGAACATTTTAATCCAAGAAATGTGAACATTATCTGTTAGCGATTTTTTTGTGGGTTTTTTGCTTCGTCATAACAACTCTGGCCCTGTTTCAACAATGCACTTAAGCATGTGCTTAACTTTAAGTAGATGAATAGGCCTGTTGAAAAAAATGCTCCAGTTAGGCATAAAATTGATAATGTGCTTCAGTGTTTTGGATTAGGCTTTAATTGCAGGAAAAGTTTAAAGCCATATTGTATAACACTTAAACATCCACCCATAAGCAAGTTTATACTTTCAGTTAAAAAAAAAAAGTTATAGTACTACTCCCTGCAAGAACCAATATTATCTTGCAATGTGATAGATGCACTGTAAAAAAATGAGTCGTGATTTTACTGCTACTCTTTCCTGTCACAGACAAAAGAGGTGGGTTTTTGGTTTTTTTTTTTCCAGTTTCTGTAAGTCAGATTACACAGTTTAGAAATACCAGTACAGTTAGGGTCTTTTTTTTTTTTTGCTAACTTGTTCTGTTTTCAAATCTCAAACACAGTGATCCACCTAACCACAACTGCAGACCACCCTGATGTCAGCCCCTTTACACGCTTTACAGTAGACCTATTTTTTTTTAAAACGTGGGATATTATAATTCCTTGTATCGCTATCCTCCCCAGACTACTCAGAACAAGAAAACAGTATTTTAGTTTTATTGTGAAATATCCCATGTAAGTATCTGAAATGGGAAACAAGTGGCACAAACATGATCATGAAATATGCATGCCTTTCTTCCCTCCTTATGATGGAAGCATCTATCAGGATGAATTTAGCAAGAAAGGAGTTTTGTCCTGGTCTGAGAAGTACCATCCCATTCAATGTTAATGTTTACCACAGTGAATTTAATCTATCCTTGTGAAATGACAGACAAAAGCCTCACAGAAATCTTGAGGCAAATCTGGAAATCTGAAGCACTTTAGCATATCAGTCATATGTCGCATAACGAGGCAAGTCCAGAGATGTGCAGAATGGAGATGTGTTCGCAAGGAAGACTTTTGAGATACAAAGGCAATCTATAATGTGGATCAGGGATAAATACAAATACAAACTCTCTTAAAATCACTGCTTCTCTCTTGGCGCAGATTAAAATTACTTGCCTTATTTCTGATGAGGTCCTGAGCAAGGCGCATCAGGCGCATCATCTGTGCCAGTTACAGGAAAAAATTTATGGGGCAGTTGATAGGAAAAGCACGCAGCAAGAGGAAGGGATAAAAAGGCCAGAAGACATTTCTCTCTGCAGCTGTCAGTAGGAGGCTGCACACCAGAAAAACCTGCTCCAATACGCTTTTGCAGTGCTTTTTTTTTTTCTCAAGAGACATGGATACAATGATACCTATTCAGTAGCCTGAGCCTCAGAAAAACAAAGAATTATACTTCTCTACTTCTATGTGCAGTTCTCTGCTCACATACATCATCAAACAGCAAATGAGACAGAGAGAGAATAGAGGTTCTGTAATAAAGAAGAATTGCATCAGGACTCTCAACATGTTAGAAATGCCAAACTTTTATACATAGTATTAGATAACTTATTTATATCTAGTAAGACTTCTCAAAACATAAAGAAAAATATTTTATCAGCCTGAATCAATACTGGAATTTCTTATCAAACACTGCAGCATTTTATTCCTACAGGGCTGCCTGAGAGCTATTGTTTGAAATCACTGCCATCACATAAAAATTTTTTTGTTATTAATAACAAGACGTTTCCTTCCAGTTGTAGTGGGAACAGTGTTGACATATTGATCTCTCCTAAAGCAGTTCCTAAAGCAACCATCCTGTGTTGCCATCTTTGCAAGCAAAGTCCCCACAAGTTACAAAAAATCCATTTCTACTTATGCGCTGTGCCTCTAAACTATCTGATTTCTCTCTCCTGTATTACAAAAGACTTTTCAGTGACAC
Source organism: Tetrax tetrax (assembly GCA_009806455.1). Classification (NCBI taxonomy): domain Eukaryota; kingdom Metazoa; phylum Chordata; class Aves; order Otidiformes; family Otididae; genus Tetrax; species Tetrax tetrax. The sequence goes on from WHYT01017297.1 coordinate 65,269, forward strand.
TTCAGGATGAGAGACACGCAACTATGCTAGTTTTCTTTTATTTATACCACTCCATCAAATGCTTCCAAACCAAGCAGGGCAGTACAAACACTGCCCAGGGCAAGAGAGAAGTCTATCAAGATTTGATAGCAAGTGCTGAAGAATTTTTTAAGTCTATGTCAAATAAAAGATATTGATGGCAGACTGAAAAACCTCACCCATTTATTATTTTAAAATTCAAGCAGGTATAATACTTTTCCCTCAAAAAATCACGGTAGCAAAACCAGTCAGATTACAAGGAGCAAAGATACTACCATTGCATCCACTACATTTGGAAAAAAAAAATCCCAATATGACATTTCACCACATTCTTACCTGATTATTTTTGTCTCTTTTGAACTGCACATGCTTTACACCAGATGTAAGTGTATCAGCATCTTACCTACATGATGTCAAAACGACAAACTATTTCAGTCAGAAGGCAACGAAGAAGCTCATGAAGTAACAGAAAATAGCATAGGTTTTGATATATGCACATGGTTGGCTGACTTAAATGCGAACCATGATCATATCGAACAGTATCGTCTTGGACACTGCATTAGCACATAGCAAAGCACACTCATTGCAGAGCCGGACCAACTATGGCTGGCTCTTTTGCTTGGCAGAGGATAAAATCAGAGAGTGGGGACAAAGGGAAGTACAATAAATTAGAGTGACACTATTAGTCACAGTCTCGTATTTCATTAATGTTATAGGTTGCATGGCTGAGTAATTTTCATGTAAAGAAGAAGGACTAACATCTCAATTTCACCCTGAATGAAGTCATCGATTTATCTTACATTGGTGTCCTTTCACCATTCTCTTCAATAAACTGTACATACGGGAGTGAGTGGTGGGGAAAAGCCAGTTTCATAATAGTTGGCTCATATGACGTAGGACATTCTTTTCTCTGATTTAGGCCAACCAAAGTAATGTACAATGCAATGATTAGACTTATGCATACTAACCTTGAAAGTAACAAAAGAGTAGCAGGACTATTCAACACAACTGCAAAAAGTCAAGACATTAATACATTACAACCCGCATTGCATCCAAAAGACTTACCCTACTGCATGACTTAACCATTATTACTCAAAATATCCTTGAAATCTCTCCTCATCAGTCTACATGGAAATAAAAGATACTAGAATGTAAGCATGTCTGGCAGTTCATGAGAATTTTGAAAACGCTACTTTTTTTTTTTTTCTCTCATTTGATGAACACATAGATTTTCATCTTTGCATATAAATCAGATTGTATTAATGAAGTAATTTCTGAGCAAAGAATTGTTTGCTTGTCTTTGGACTTGACAGCGATTTCAAAATTTGAAAACAATATGACTTTTGTCTATGAAGCAACTTGTAAATTTCTCTCACTTTTTTTTTTAGCTAAGTGACATAACTGCAAAAAAAAAAAACCTGAACAATTTTTGCAGCACAACCATTCTAAGTAAACATTCAGGGAGGTCTAATACACTTTTTCCTTTGGCAATAACTGATAGAAACCTAAGTGATATAGATTTGAAAGATGAATGCCTTGAATTGACAGCCTTTTTATGGAGCTACAGTTCATTGGGATGCAATAATGAGCTGAGTTTTCCATACTGGACTGCAGTGATATTGAGATGCCTGACTGTGAAAATGGGAAATTGCATGGAATACAGAAAGACTGATGAGTATCTACTGTGAGGTGGATTTCTCTTTTGTTATAAATAGTTTGTCATGGACATATAATTGCATGCGTTCAACTGTGCATCCTGCACTGACAAAAACTCTTTGCAGACTTGCCATAATTTCCTTGTTGATTTACAAACCGATAGTGGATTTACACAAAGTCAGATTAAAAACTTCTAAAGGGACTCTTTTTTTATAATTCTGCAGGGGTGCAGTACTCCTCTCTTCCTTGGCGATGAGATTGTGCTTCTTCTCTCATCATTTTTGTCCTTGGGCATTAAGATCAGCGTGGTTTGAAGTTTTGCTTTGTTTACACCTAAAAGTTCTCCATTTCACAATGAAGTTCTCTGAACTGTAACACACAAACGCTTCTGAGATGAATTAATCTGTTCTCTGAAGACTTCACTGAAACTTTAATTATTCTCCCACCTTTGGCTCTGGATAGTTGTTTTCACTTGTGTAGTTTTCATAGTAAATACAGCAGCTTTAGTTGCAAGACACTTGTGGTCAGCATGGGAAGGCTTCACCAAGAAGATGAATGTGTGGCAGTTACCACAAGCAGTTCTTATCCTCTTCACTATGTCTTCCCTCACAAATTTACTGCAGCACTATCTGTTATTGCATAACTATAAAAAAGTAAGCATTTCTAGCATAAAGGAATGATACATTTTCTTACATTTTGTTTTCTGATAAGTAGAAAACCAGTAGGAAGATACTTAAAATTTGTTTACAATTATTAGGAAAGTAGTAGTAAGGTAACAGATGGCAGATTTCTTATTTCAAGAATATGAACAACTGAGAAATCTCCACTGAGTTAAGATGGAATCTTTCTGTGAGGTTATCTGGTAGGATAGGTCGTAAAATATAGGATTCAAATTCCAAAAGGTATTATTTTCTGCATTGCATGGAGTAAAATACCAGCAAACTCCCCAATAGCCTTTCCTGTTCATATTTAACATTTATAAATGTAAATTGAGTTAAAATGATAAAATGCAATTTCAAAAGGATATTACCATTTCTCTCATCCTTCTCCTTCCTATGTTGTAGTCTGTACTTCTCTGTATGCATCTGAATTCAAGACTGAATCTTGTAAATGTTTACTCCCAGGTGTAACACTTACTACACCAAGGAGTCTCATAGAAATCTGAGGAGATTGTTAAAGAAAAGAGTATCCCAGGAGACCAGTTTAGACTGAAGAATGTAGACAGGGTGTTCGATGGTGCTGCACAGTGAATACAAAAACAGCCTGAGATTTACATCTGAGATTTAGAGTCTTCCCTAGCAGCAGAGATGAATTTTATGAACTAAGAGAGACAAATTCAATGTTAGCTCAAAATGCATCAGCCTGCCTCAGAAATCTCAGCTCTACATGTTTAAGAGCAAAATATAAATGCCTGTTTTTATTGTTTTCCCACTAAGTCTATCAATCACACGCTCTTTATTATAGATCTGTTACTTATTCAACTTCTGTTACACTCTTCTTTTAAATCAGCACTACACTGTTGAAGCCATGATGTTTACCCATACAGAATAAAGGCAGATATTCTTACAGAATTATACACAGACTTCATGAACTACCAGCTTTGAGGTCTCTTGCAGCATGGATTTCAGATGGCTAGGTGAGAAAATACGTGGGTTTTATTTTCAAAAGCTTAGCACCTATCATGAACTCAGTTTAACCACTGGCAACACAAGAACAATAAAAATCTTCTCAACTCCCACTGAGATCCTCAGTGGGACGAGGTTTTCAGAAGGTTTCAGAAGGTTCAGAAGATCTCCATCATCCAAATGTCTGTTGACATTTTAGTGGATGACAAACATGGGTTTGTTTACATATACTGAAGTTTTAAAGCAGCTGGCTATGATTCTTCACCACAGGGATTTATATTAGCAGCAGGTCTTCCATTACATTCAGCGTTCCTTGCGCTATTTGAGAAACTAATGGCAGAGCAGAAACACATTTTAAACGGAAACGAGACTGGAACAAAGAATGACCTCACCGCTTTGCTAGAAGGGATGGAGGAGGAGTATATGGCCATCATTGCCATGGGTATGGTGGGTGCTAAGAGGCAGCTGAGAGCTTCCCAGACAAACAACGTCTTTCTTCTGTTTGATAAACCAACACTGTGCCACTCAGGGAGCAAGAGCTACCTACGCAACATCCAAGCACGTGTTACACCCACGCCAAATAATTGAGTGGAGTTAAGCACTCACATTGTATAAAATACATGTTTAACCAAATGACTCACTGTATCCTACAGAGGATAGTAGGTGAACAAAGTTTCTCTATGCTTAATAGCTCGTAGGAAAAACAAGCAAGTAAATCTACGAAAGGAAAAAGAAGTTGCAGCATTCAGATAATGAAGCAATTATCCACTTCAAAATAATGAGAAAAGCACCTTCCACAAGGGAGTTTCTTTTCTTTATTTTTTTTCCTTCTTTTTTTTTTTTTTCTTTTTCACCTGGAAATACGCTACAGTCTACATCTTTTATTCTTTCCATTAGTTATTATAAGGGCTACAGATGATTCTGCTCTGAAACAAAAACAGAACACATGAGTATTTTACACAGTGTATCAGAAAAGACAGTTTAAAAAATGCATAGCCTTATGCCTTGAGCCTCTACAAACACTCTTAAAATCAAGCAATTCAATGGTTTCCATGTCAATCATATACAAAGGTCTCCAATGCCTCTGAATTTTATGAGCTGTCACTCATTCCAATCCCAAAGGTACCTCTACTAAATGCAAGCTTAATGACCCTAGAAAGTATGGTTGAAAATTCCTACTCTACAAAAATGTAAATTTAAAGCAGCAGTAGTAAAGAAGAAAAAAACCTGGCGATTTCTTATTAAATAGCATTTTTATGTTATTGAATTAAGATTATACAGTATTTGTATTGGTTTATTCATACTTTAATCCCTCATAACACATAACATCTCCCATTTCATTGTATTTGAACTCTTATGGTAAACCAGAAAAAATTCTGTTGTTGGTCAAACTTTACATACTAACTTATATAAAGCTTCCAAAACCACTCTACTGCAGATTAGGAATTTAAGTTGCCTTTTCCCTTTACATTAAAGATAAGGATAATTAGCAAAATTTGTGTGCTGCCCTGAAGTTCAGTGTGCATATGTGAGCTGTTTCACTGACAGAAAGATATCAGTAAGAAACCAAGTCACACCACAGATATTGACTCTATCTTTTTTCAAGAGACTCACAGAGTGAAGAAATGAAATATTAATAATGCTTTGCAGGCAATGATCAAAGAAACAAAATAGTCCAGCAGAACAAGAGAGGGAAGAAATGGCTATACCTACTGCGTTAATGCGTCTGGCAGCAGAAAATTAATTGGGCACCTGGTGTACAATAATGTGAAGAACTTATGCTGCCATTTGCCATGAGTGGCACTGGAATTGTTAGAAATAAAGTTAACAAAGCCTGGAAAATATTTATCTGCTTGCCTCATTCTTCTAGTTGTTTTTTAAAGTTTATTTGGAAGATTCAGGTCAGAGGATCCAGCTGATGCAAGTTAACACACTCCTCAACTTCACTGTTTTACGTAAGCTAAGGTATCAGATCAAAGGTGGAAGCTGAAATAAAATAAAGGAATTTGGCTTTTTTTTTTTTTTTTTTTTTTTTTTTTTTAAATCAAAATGTCCTATGTTACCAATATAGGAACTTTAAAAATCAAATGACCTACACAGACTAACTTGAATATTGTTAACACTTTCATTTCACCTTTTAAGGCACTCCACACTGCTATTCCTCTGATGTACAAATATAAAATACTAGCATGAATCATCATTGTTATACTACTCTTTAATACTTTATATATAAAGGCATTGTTAGGATGGTACAAAGCTATTTTAAATTCTTATACATTCATAAAAAATATTTTTATTACAAAACTGAGAAGTAATCTACTTTTGCAGAAGTTTCAACTAATAAAACCTATGAGAGAAACAAGTATCACTGATGACAAAAGCAGAACTACAGAGCTGATACAGTTCCTAATATTGATGAAAATGCATTCCCTGACGTTGATGCACATAATATTACATCCAACAAGTTGCAGAGCTAGAGCTATGAAGAATCACTTCCTAGCATGAACAGAATAGGAAACCTTGGGCATGAAGATTTCCCACCTACGGAAATATGTTAATAAAAAGTACTAACCAAGAACTTCACTTTCACAAAAACAATCAGATTTTCAATTGCAATACTAAATTCTTCTCAGCTGGGTACAAGTAAAAGATTCTTTGTGGTGTTTCTCAAAAGACTTGGTTGCCCCAACTCCACATCAAGGCGGTGGGTATCGTCACTACTGTTTCACTCACTTCTTTGGCAACTTCAGCAGAGGAAAATGTAGGATTGAATGGGTCAGACCAATTTGCAGCAGAAGTTTAATCCAGAATATAAATGAAATTTAATCAACACTTTCCATTCTTTCTTCATAAGTTAATTTTATTTTGTCAAAGTAGTTCAAATAAACTAAATAGAGATCAGCTATGTTGATTATATATGCAAGTACATTCTGCAGTTTGGGTGCACGCTGTAATTTAAATATTATAGATAGCCTTAATAATTATTAATTACACAGTGAATGTGCAGATAGCCTATCCTCTAACAAATCCACCAGATCAGTAGAAGGGTTATTGCTTTTTCTGGTATTCTTAGATTGGTCTCACTAAGTCCTACTGAGTTCCTAATATGTAAGTTTTATCTTTTTTCATTTGGCTTTTCTTATCCCTTTCCCCCTCCCTAACCTAAAATAGAGCTCTGCATATCTTGGGAAGTATGTGAAATATGGCATTTAAAAATACAGGTCAGAAAAAACCCGACTTTTTCAGATTTTGTGTGTTGTTCTCTCAACCTCATTGTAGACTTGCAGACAACATGAATTGAATGGGTACAGGCTTTAGCCACAAAGATATCACTTGCTCTCACTTCTCTGTCTTCCTATTTTGACAAAAAAAAAACAACAAACAGAACCCCAAAATATCTTAGGTGTATTTTACCCTTTTTATGAACCAGGAAAGAATATTCTTCTGAAGTTTTGAATGTGGAACATGGCTCTGGGGAAGGATCCAGCTAGGAATTAAAGGGCAAAATACTAATTACCTCTAGGGAGATGTTGAAGAGACTTTACTGATAATACCATAAAGAATAATACCTCAGGATGAGCACATGGCTTGTCAGTGCACGTCTGCTAAGATATGCTGTTTCTCACAGTACTATATTGTATCACAAAATTCTGAAACAGAGGAACATAAAAATAGTCCTATCTTTACAATACATGTCTTTCCTGAACACTATCATACCAACATCATAATGGCACTATCAAATTTTGTCTAAATTCTGAAATATTAATTAAATAGTACCTCCTGGTCCTTATTAACAAACACAACCAATTTCTTATGAAAACTCTTCAGTTACCTACCTAATGTTTGGAGTTTTAAAAATTTGCAATTAATTAATTTTTCAATGATGATCTCTGCAATATGAAAAATAAACAAACGTAAGTGGGGGAGATGGATGGACAGGGTCTAGTATTTCAGCTGTTCAGACCCTGAAAATCAGGTTAACATGAGTGTTGAGAGCAGAAAGGAAAGCGTGCTAGCTCTTGGCTCCGTCAGGACCTGAAGGACTGAGATGTGACTCGTGACATACAATTCTGCCTTCCCTTCCATATAGCTCCTTTGCAGGCCAGCTATTTCATAAATACCAACTTAAAAAAAAACCCCATAAATACCAACTTTAAAAAAAAAAAAAATTCCTCACCAAAACTGAAATCCAATCAGTGCTGGCATAACACCTTGGGACAGTGAAACAAATCCTATTTATAACATCTTGCAGTAACCTAATATCATCAGGTATTCAAATATACGCCTTCAGCTACAGCGTTTCCCTAAAGCATTCAATTCTTTTAAAGACACAGGTTTTTTTTGTGGTAGCAGTTAAAAAAATGTTCCTCTGCTTGATTAAGAGAACCATTTCATTCCCTAAAGGTATCAGATGTTACCTGCCAGGAACAGAGACAAGAATTGAGCCTTGTTTCACTTGAAGAAATATTAAAAACACTAGACAAAATCAGTGTCACTGCAATAAGCTGATGAAATACAGCATTTGGGAAACAGAGCTTTGGTTAAAAGCTGCTGGCTAGGACTTAATCCAGGAAATGGCAAAATGCACACTCGCACACAGAAAAAAAAAAAAAAAAAGAAAAAGAAAAAAAACCAGCAAGCTGCTTGGAAAGGCTTTTAGAAGTTGATAAAGGCTATCAGCAAAGGCTTGTGTTCTCTCATAGTTAAAGAAGGAGACAGACTGGGAGTCACTGTGTCTAACCTCTCCAAACAGAAAGATTCAGTGTTGTTTTGAAGTGCTGACATAAGGTGAGGGCAGTAGCAGAAGGGACCTTCTGTACAGACCAAGAAGAGAATCAAATCTGTTTATAATTATTACTTTTATGGGATCAGTAATTTTATGTCTGATAAGTAATTAAGAAAAAAAATAAAAGAAACAAATGAGGACTTCTGTATCTCCTGTGCTGTAGGTCTGGTGTTTCTGAGGGGATGAAAGATGAGTCAGATCATGACTCAACGAGTTGTCATGCCGGCACAGGGGGAATTGGGAGCCACCTTCCGTCCTACCCTCAAAGTGGGTGATCTGGTCTCAGCAGTGTGGTAACATTAGTCATCTGACAGTAATAAATTCATTGAACATTAAAAACTCTTTGCCATAACCACACATAGCCACGGAAACAGAAAAAGGATAAAAGAGCAAAGAAGGAGCAACCATGTGGATGCTCTTGCAGGACACAGACCTTTCAGAAGATGACTTGGCCATCCACATGCAAGAACAGTGGGAAGGAAGCACCTCCAAACGTGATCATAGCCATTGAACCAGACGTGGGTTACACTTCAGCCTGGGTCTGGATACACCAGACCTATAATCTCACCCCTAACGAGCACCCTAAAACTCAGCAAGAGTCGTCAGCTGGATTCTTACGCTGTTTTCAACAGACCATGAAATGCTGGGTGTAAAGCCTTATAATTCCAGCATGGGGTCCTCATGAATTCTAAAAATAAGATTGCTTCTGTGACTTAATGTTTCCAAGAAAGGTAAGAACTGCAGAAGGGTGGTGGACCCATAGTCCACCTATGGAGCATAGCTCAAAGGCATTAAAAAAATGATCAGAAATTCACATGTTCACAAGAATAAGATTAGAGAAATTGAGCACTATTACAAAATGCCCTGTTGCAGCCTGAGGGCTTGACTGCTGTGAATAATTTCTGGATTTCGGCAGGAACACATGCTCGTTTCAGTTGCTTCTGCAAAACTTTGTTTACTTGTAGTTCCTTATTATCAATCAACAAGCTGTTTTGAGCCACCACTTCCAATGTTGTTAAAACATATACACAAACCTGAAAAATATTTAGTGTATGGCTGCTCCATATATGCTCTTGAGGGCATATACAAAAAAAAGACTTTACAGATTATAAATAGAGCCAAGATGAAATTACAGATTGAGAGCTACCTGTCTAAAAAAAGTTGTCAGAAAAACAATGAGAAAAATTAAAAGCTTTAAACTCTATGCTGCTGCCATGAGAAGAAAATAGCCCTTATGCTAGATCTAAATTAAACAAGTCAACACAGACTGTACGCAGATAAACTTTGGCTAGGGACAAATATTTCACCTTGCCAGTTCCAGAGTTACATGAAACACAGAAAAAAGTTCTCACAAATAGCTTCAAGGAAAAAAAAAATTCCTGGAATGGGCATCTAAATATGGCAGTAAGATTAGACTGTAAACAAATGCACAGCTGCAGAGTGCAGCTTACAAATTTAATTATGCATTATTGCAAAGTATTTGTTTTGTTGATAAAGTAGCATCATCATCACTAATAAGTAGAACAATAGTATATCTAATTTTATGGCACCTGTAACAATAAATTCTTTTGATGTATGGCATAGAGCATAGTTTTAAGGAAAAAAAACTCCAAATATTCATTAGGAAAGAAAAAAAAAAAGCAACCTTCCAGAACATATTTTGGTTTCAGAAACATATCCAGTTGTAACTTTCCCTTCCCTCTCCCCTACTTGCATTTTTCTTAATCCAGTAAGATACATAGGAACTTTTGAACACTCAAACTTGAAGAAGATAAAAATAAATGTGTAATAAAACAAAATTGAATTACTAAATTTTCCAGCCAGGATATAAAAGATGTTTTAGCCTAATTGTGTTAGTTACAGAGGAAAGTAAAAAGCAATGTGAGAAAAGTTTCTATATTTTTCTTTTTAGAAAGGTAGCCTTTGTCTCTCAAGCAGACAAAACACCCAAAAAACTAATCACCTGGAAAACATAAAAACCAGAAGGATCTCTGCTGCCCAACTCTTTTGAGAGTGCTTAACCAGCAAAAGGAAAGGAAGGGCAATGCAAAAGCCGGAAAAGAGGAAATAGTGTGTTATCAAAGGACTATTAATTGCTCCCAAAGTAAGAGCAAGTGATGATCCTCTTCCTTTATTTACTTGGACTTTCAGCTGTCTAATCAAAGAAATGCTGTGTTGGTTGCTCTGAAAGAAAACTGTACCTTTTGTTTCAGTTATTGCCCACTAGACCTTAAGGGCTTTCATTGGACTGGTTTTATAGCTCACTACTGCGCTGTAGAGAAGAAAACAAGCAGCAGACAGCTCCCAGTGTCAGCTTGTATGGTGGGTAAACAGGAACAGGGTGACAGAGCATCACTCAGCACGCTCATGTTCCGCGGCTGTAGGTACTTGGTTGGTCCTTCCTCCAAGGATGAGATTTCTAGTTATAGTCAATTTACTGCCTTTGGAAATCCGACTTCTAAGTATAATCAGCTTTAATATTCAAACCAATAGATCAAAAAAAGCTAAACATGGAAGACTTAGATTACAAGTTTTGGGTACTTGCATTCCCTGCTCTCAAAACAAAGCAATTTGGCATGAACTAATTTCCAGTGGCCCTCTTGCAGCTAGTAGCTGACTACTTAAGTAAAAAATGGTTTCCCACTGCCCTGCAGACCTCAGCATATTAGATTTTTGTCTTCAACTGTAAAACCTGGAAGAAAACCAGATGGAAATGCACCTCCTCCTTCTGTCTTGTGCTCCCCGCATCCCCCTCATAGAATCTGCTTACCAAAGTCTGCCCTACCAAAGCCATGGAAGTATAAAAGTATCAAGTCTTCCTTTTATTCAGAGCAGTAAGTTTTATAATTTGCCCGCAGGCAGAATAGGAACAACCAGCTTTTCAAGGTTATTATGGCATAAAATAATTCTTAAAGTGGCAAAATTATTTTGAAAGAAAATTTCAGACTCCTGCTGGAGAGAGCAAAGATGTTCCAGATGATCTGTAAATAATATATAATGTAGGCTGGTTTTTTTTTTTCTAAATTTGCTCTGTTCTGCCTTTCTAGGGCTTTCTCAACACTGAAAACAGAGCCTATTTCTAATAACGGGTACCATTAAAGAATGACTGTATACTGGCTGAAAACAACCGCAAGCACATTTCTCGGAGCATGTAAGACTTTATAGTTATTTCTGTCCAAGATGAGGCCTACAGGAGTGACGAAAACCTACAATAATACTTTGCACCAAGACCTTTTTATTCAAGATGTTTACTGTACTGCAGATGTTATAGGTTTATTTCTTTGCTTAGATGATGACTGAACACAGCAAATCCTTCGTCTAGGAGTTTGCGAGCCAAGGCACAAACAAGTATCCCAGAAAATGTCTGCCTGCATCCATAGGAATTCAGACACCATTAGAAAAGCTGGTCTTACAGGGATGATCAAGCTCATGCTTTACTGGACCTGACCAGAATTTAGTGAAACAGCATCTTGGCGAAACAAACAGCATAGAAAATGAGAAATTTATGAAAAAGCTCGCAGCACAACGGCATCAGCTGTGGGTCAAACTCTGTCATTTTATGCCCCCCTGACCCTCCAGCTTTTACCCCAACTGAAGAGAGGAGTACGAGATGAAAGAGGAGCAATCAGGAGCACTAAAAATGCTTGACTGGAGACGGGGCAGGAGGACTCGCCGCAGGTACAACAGGAAGCAACAACAACACAAGGTCATTGTATCCCAAACCTGTCCGGACAAAGGCAGCTCTGTTGGTCTGTTTACTTTTCCCAGTTTGTCTTGCTTTGTGCCTTTGATAAACTGTCAGAACTAGTTCCTCCAAGGATTATATTCCCCCAAAGCATGCTCTCTGCCAGCCTCACATATGGTACAGTTTCTTCTGTGCTTCAGAAGCCTGCAGTTCTCATAAGAGCTCTTCATGTTTTCCATAATAATTTTAAATACTGTTTGCATTATTTCTCCAGCTGTGCAGTGTACAGACTGAGCAGCAGTACAAACCCTGCCCTGTAACATTACTTGCTTTTAGCTGGCTCTGCAGTCTTGTGGGTTAAGCTGCAGAGATATTAAACAATAGAAATCGAACAGCTGAATGCCAAACACAGTACCGGTGTATGCACAAACCACACAAACTTTGCCAATGCTACCCAAATGCTGAAATACAGCAAATATTAAATCAGACTACTGTAGTTCATTTGGCTCCAAACAAGCGAAATGCTCAGGTTTCTCAGCTCCAGAGTCATTATTTAAAAGGCTGATCAGGCTGAACTACCTCCCAGAAATTAACATTATCAGCAAACTTGCAGAGCAAGACCTCTGACAAAATAACATTTTTTCAAAGGTTTTGAAGGAGTCAGGACTTGTCTGTTTTTTGAAACATCCAGGAAGAGTAACGGGAGAACAATTCCTCAGGTGGAGACTCTTGTGCTATCAAACTGCTTCCTGGGGTCCAGCCTTGTCCCCTCTGGTGCCGGAGAAAGCTGGAGCACAAAAAGGGATAGTTGTGGAGACGGAGTGTCATTCAGGGACTTGTGCAATACCACTGCTTTTAAAATTCACTTAGTGAATGAATAGCTTATTTTGCAATAATTTGTCTGTGTTCAAGCTTATAGCAAGGCATAGAATACAAGAAGTGCAAATACCAGGGTGACTAAGCCGTCCACTGGCACAATCCAGAGAGAGAGGAAGGGGATAAGACGCATGTTTGAGGATGGGAAATGTTCCACGCTGAGAGCACAGAGTGGCCTTTTTCTTAAGAACGATGCGTGCTCCGCAGCTGTCCTGACCTCATTATATCACTCTGCTGAAATCCAAACTTCCTATTCTGACACATTCTTAGGAAGGTGAAGGAAGAGGTTTTTAAAATTGCCAGCCATGAATGATTAGTCATCTTCCTTCCACTGATAATTAAGGGGAGTTTGATGCCTAAACACTACTCGTGCTCTCCAAACCCTCACTCGTAGGAAAGCAGCCTCTGGCAAGCGGTTTTATATGTAGAATAATTTCACCTGCCCATTTTCACTCACCACCCCTCTGAGCTTCGACAGCTATGGTTCAGAATGAGAGATCACCTCTGGCAAGCCTGAAACGGATTAGTGATAAATGGCTTCTCCTCCCATTAAGCAATTTCCACTACATTATTCTGGTCAATTCTGTAGGTGGCCATTCTCCCTAGGAAGGCACTGAGGGACTGAGGATAAAAGCTTTTTTTTTTCCTCCATAGATAAGCATGCTACATTCTTAATTCATTAAGATCCTCATCTAACTCCTCTAAAAACAATAGATTGCTCACAACGCTCTTATAATGAGAATTCTAGTGGATTACCAGCAAGTACAAATTCAAAGATAATCCATATTTGATAACTTATTACTTCCCCACAGCTACATTGCAAGTATTGTCTGCCTGTCATCAGCATTTTTGAACATTTCTTGTTGTATTATTATGCTCTCACTAACCTAAAGTAGCAATGCAAATAAATGCACAGTCTAGTTAAAACTGATGGTTTCAGTGCGACATCACACGGGTCCTGATTTCTTCACCACTCAGCAGCCTGAAGTATCACATTCCGGCATCCTGTTCCTGATGCCACTGAAACCGCTCCTGTTTACAGCAAGAGCACAGCCTAAGCTTTAATACTCTGCCATAAAAACTTTTCCCTTAGAAAGGAGATGCATTCCCCTCCAGATCAACAGTGGCTTTGGCTTCCTGAGAAGGTGGAGTTTCTCAGAAGAGCAGGCTCCAGAGACATGATGGACCTCTATACACAAAACCCAGTGTTCTCGTCTCACGCCGGCCCTGGATTCTTGCAGTCTTTCAGGATGCAATGGATTCCTATCTTCTCTTGTTTCCTTTTACTTGAACGGATGTCATAGGCTAAATTCCAAATCAGGATGAAATTAGGTCGTTGCTGCTGACTTTTGGGTTGACTTTAAGCTTTTGCAGATTGCCTCTTTATGAAGTTATCTTTTGATGAAAGTCCTAATGGTTTATGTGACCACAGGAAGCCAGACCAGTAATTCTATTTTCCATCATTATTTTTTTCATGTTGGAGAATAAAATGCCTTTTTGTTTCCCAAACAAAAAAAACTTCATGCTATGTGAAAGAAATACAGATGAAACTTTGCTTAGATCCAAAAAAGATCTTTCTTTACCAAAGCCCTACAGGTTATCTAAGAACTGCAATCTTATGATTTTGGTCGCACATTTTCTCACACAGCAAAATCAAGTATGAAAATAATTCCTGTGAAACGCACAGTAAGAAACTTAAATTTCAATCCATAAAAGTGGGAAACTAGTAGTTTACTTCAGGTCCCTGTAGTTATGGCGTTGCTCAACAGATTAGAGGCATTCTGAAATAACAGATGATCCAGCCCTCCAGAATTAATATTTTTACACTCACCTTCTTTCTGACTAAAAATCTCAGAAAGGCATACACAAAAAGATACAGTGTGATTAAAAAAAAGAGGAAACCAGAGGCCCTATGAAAGTATTCTAGGAGGTAAGCCCACTGCTGTAGTTCAGTTCACACCTGACTGATGTGTGTATAAACAAACCATTCAAAGTCTAAAAGCGAGTCCATCCCCAAAGGATTTTTACAATTGATGAGACTGAGTCCATACATCAAAGAAAAAATATTTATTTCAGACTTGATAAGTTATCTATACTCATCCATATAATCTATATAATCACATCATATTGATCATGTGTTTGCTAGAAACTTTTTCTAATCCAAGTGTTCCCCTTTCTACAGGCTCATTCTCTTATGCTTACTACTCCATATGAGTATGTGTCTTTTTCAGACAATGAGCTGTACGTAACGTTTTAATTACTAGAACAGCAAATGGATGCATAGGAAATCTTCAGTCATTTTCTAGTTAGTACTACAAAGGCATTGTATCACCTGTATTATATTTTTGCATCATTTAGTGTCATGAATAGTTGCATAGTGTACTAGCATACATGGCACAATAAAATTACTCTAAAATATCTCCAATGCATTCAAAGAGAAAATATTTGTGTTTTCTGAATGTAAAGAGAGACTTGTAAACTACAAACAGTTAACCTTCTGTGTTGATTAATAAGTCTAGGGACCACATGTCATGCATCCAATACTTATTGCTCTGTTCTTGGTATTTCAGAGGCAACTATATAAAATACCTAAAATGCTATAGCAATTGTCAGATCGGGCTTTGGAGATTATAGAAAAGATAATTCCATTGATAGGAAAGAGACTATAAATAAAAACACATGATAGATTTCATTGATCATTGATCTAACGCCCTCTGAACGTATAACTCGTCAAGGTGTCTGAGAACATTTAGATGCCTTGTTGAACAGCCATCCACGTCTGTCAGTAATTTGAATTTTAAATTCTTGCCTTAGCTTCAGGGAAAAGCAGTGGGTGTACTGAGCCAGCTAGAGGTATGAAGAAGACGAGATAAGAAGCATTAAAACAGAAAAGCAAGAAAAGCATCTATTTCAAAGTTGTACTGTCAATTAATAGGTTATGAGCCAAAAAAAAAATGCATAAAAATTCCAGTGATGGGGTTCACAGTTTAAAAATAAATTTAACTGAGAATTCAAAACAACTGTAGCAGATTTTTTTTTTCCTAGCAAATACCTGCTTTTTCAGTTCATGAAATATTTTCCCCTGACTTTCGAATGCAGACAAAAGAGATTTTCTGCATCTTTTGTTAGTAAAATTCATACTAATTTAGCTACTTATCAATTGCTAGCCGATGGCAGCAACCAACAGATTATGTCTGAAATGCATGGGATACACTTATTATTCTGAACTAGGCTTGAGCCTACAGTAATGACAGGAAGCTACTCAAAGAGGTGTACGCACCATGGTGAGATAAATGTCTGACTGATCAGATTAGATGAGTGATCCTACCAGGCACCGGCTTCCGACACAATTAACGCAGTGCTGCGCAGTCCTTGAGAAGACCAGGAGGTATCTTGTTCAAAGGATTTATAAAGGCTTCAGGAGATCTTATGCCAACAAGGGGTCACCTTTTCGCAGTTGAAGAAGTGGTACTCTATTCTTAAACAGATCTGTAGAGTGATAAGCAAGGAAAACGCCTGTCCCACTAGAACCACTTTTAGGAAGTGTCTAATGCATAGAAAGCATACATGGAGAGAAATACAGCCAGCTTTAGAGTCTAGGTATTTAGTAAAGGGATGCAATGAAAATTGTACACCCTAAGCCAGCTTCTCTAGCACAGGACAACCGTGTATTGTACATCCAAACTATCTCACTTACAGAAAATGCTTCGCCAGTTGGATGGATGGAGGATTTGACTGGCCTAAGTAAAAGATATAGACGGACTCGATTTTTTCCCTACAGTTGCCACTACCTCCTTAAATCACCCGATCATGGGTTGATCTGGCAAGCAGGAAGATAGATAAGCCATAGCTTAGCTGAGATCTCATCTGTTTGTCTCCTTCAACCAGAGAAAGCCCAGCAACCTGCCCGCAGCAAAGGAGTACTGAAGTACTCTGTAGGACAGTCTATAGCTTATAAAGGGCAGCCACCTGCCTGAAACAGGCAGGAAGAGGAAGGAATTTTCCTGGAAGGAGGAGGCTGGACTATGTTTTCTACTGTCCTCACAGCATCAGAAAAAAATAGGTTGCACGGGATGGATATTATTCAAACTTGTGACTCCCAATAGGCAAAGTCTAGTGTGGTAGACCATTGACAGCCATCTCTCTAACGTGGAAGGTATGACAGAAGTTGGTGAGTGTAGAGAGCTGGTCAGGTCCAGCCAGTAACAAGAGACAACTTGAGCTTTGGGAAAGGAGGAGGCTCTACACCTCCGGCCTCCGAGCAGTTTGCTTAATGCAGTCTCTAAATAAACCAAGAATTTTTCTGTCCCCTATCTACATCCATGCACTGCTTATGCCTAATTATGTTTTCTTCAGAAGTGCTTTTTAATAAAATTGAAGCCTGCTGCTCAAGCCCTTGTCAGACATTTGTGCCACCCTTGTGATGTCAGTTCATTTATAATTAAACACTAGAGAGCTTTATGATCTGTCAGTCATCATTTATCTAGGAGGTTGTCCTGTTTATCCAGTTAAACAGGTGTATATTGTCAAGATTTTTTGGGGGGCTTTTGGTTTTTTGAGTGTTTGCCTGGTGCTGAAGCCCAGTACTGTTTCATTTAATTTTTGTACACTAAAATCTAAAGTAAAATTCGTCTGAAATCAAGAAGTGTTATAATAAAAACAGTAGCTTCAGAGTTGGTATTATCTATGAGTTTTCATGTAAGCTTTATATACAGATGGAATATGGAATTGGTACTGTATACTTTAATGTGGATTACTCCTTTAGTTCCTTTTCAAGTTATTATAAATTTTATCATAATTTATCTGACAGCTTGGCTACTGGCAGGAGAATTCATTTTGCTGAAAGACGAAGAAGAGTGAGAAAATAAAAGTAGTACCTTATTGAAAATAACATAAACTAAGGAAGGAGAATGGAACAGTATAAATTTAAATTTTCCTGTTTCTGAGAAGAAAAAGACAGGAGATTAGGAAGACGTCTTGCTCACTCATTTATAATAAAACTTTAATTTGTCAATTATTTCCCTGTAATATCCTGTCCTGCAGCACAGAATCCTTCTCTGGCTAACTAAAAATTAACTTTGCATAGTATAAAACTGTCTTTCAAAAAAAAAAACCTACAAAAAATAACCACTCAACTTCTTAACTAAAACTTGCAAATTCTTCTCTGGCAATAGATCCATGACAACACCACCGAAGAACTCACATATTAATAATGTCTGTAAGAACTATTAAAGACTGATGACCCTGATTAAGTCCTGTCACTCTGCAGACCTTATTTAATTTCGTCTGTACTACAGAGTCTAACTATAAAGAGTATCAGGCTTCCAAGACTATAGATCTCATCATCAAAGCTTATAAATAATCTTGAATATTCATTCAGAAATTTTTAGTTCAAATGCGATTTCACATTACCAATATGACTCAATATATTCAAAACAGTAACCTAAAACATAATATATATAATTTTTGAAGTCTTTGGATGAGCTTGGTGTACCAAGCGCTCACTCAACAACTAAAATAGCTATTTAGTCTACGTAGTTTCTTTCAAGGTACCAACTTTTGTCAATTAACTCTATAAGAAGCTTTGGCTGATATATCTGTCAGACAGGACCTACCTTATCTTAGGCCACACCTAAAACTGAGGTGAGGTAATTGCCTGCATTAGACACCATAAATGGAGTAGAAGGATTCCAAAAGCTATTCCAAGATGCTACTGACAAGGTTATGAGCTGCCTCAAAAAAACCCTTGCAGCTGTGGATCTTATATTTGTGTTTCCATCTTGTATATCTAAATGTCTAGGAGAAACTGCTCAGAAAAACAATCTGACTTCTCTTTTCTTCCTTGTGTCTTCATATATATTAAGGCAGTCATATTTTGCACACAATAGAGACTGTGTTACAGAAGACAACATACTTTTGTCAGAATATACAATGGAAGAATAATATTTGGAGATGTCAGGTGATGGCAAGTTAACCCACACACAGGTGCACCTTTATGCAGTGTTAGGCTCCACTTCAGTTCATTTTCTGAATTCCATGAAAAGCACTTGTCAGCACATCTCAGCCAAAGAATATATTTAAAAGCACTCAATTACATTTGGAATGTCTGTGCCCTGCTAAGGACAGCAATTTTACGTGCGACAGAAATTTTAATGCTAATGATTTGGAAATCCTAAATGAGACTCAACTTCTTAATACTAAGGTAACAGCATTTAAATAAATAACAGATGAATGCTTTAAAGCTAAATAATTATTACTTAATTATTGCTTAAATATTATTCCAGACAGGAATGTCTAGTAAAAAAGTGAAGATGTGAAACAAAAATATGAAGAGTCAGCTTAGATTCAGGAAGATTCAAGTTATTTGAAAAGCTTGCATAGAATACACAAACTTCCCTGGGCAACAACATTCAAGCCTGTTTATCATCTATAAGAACTGATACTGAACTTTACTAATACAAATGCCCCTCAAATTAGCATTTTCGTTCACTTGCGTATTTCTCTATTGAAGAGAGAAATATCTTTCAGTTGATATATCATGAAGCTCAAATGGTGTTTGGAAAATTCTTCTGAAGCACTCAGCGTGGCTCAACTTTGTTCTTAAAAGATTTGCCACTGATTTCAAAGCTGGGCTAACTTTCAAGGCACTTGAAAAGCACTTCCAATGATCTAAAAAGGCAGGTAATTTTTGGAGTTGTCTTTGTCTTGCTAGCTGTAAAAAAATTCTGATCAGTGAAATATGAACATCAGAAGATATAGACGCCAATAACACATAGCATCATCTTCAATAAGACCTTTGTATACATGAGCTGATTTCGCAAAGGAACCTCAGCAACAGAAATGTTAGAACTAATGAGGAAATAAGTTGTGTTGGCCAATAAGATTAAGAAATAAGTCACACCTTGGCAAAAGGAGAACATGTCATTGCAGAACTGGGAGTAGTATGCAAGAAACCGTGAAAAAGAGGAGTGTCTGGCTAATACTGTCCCAGGGTAACATGAAACATTGACTTTTCTGTAAATCTAGCCTAAGAAAAGGTTGTAACAGCATCAGAAACATCTCAACCTTGCAAATAATTTCATTAGAGACACTGAACTTTGGTTTGTGGTCTCTGGCAACATCCTGCACCGAGTCATACTGAATAAACAGTCTAACAAGGGTTCATACTTCGGTACCAAGATGTGATGGTTGGGTTGGTATTATTTAGAGCAGGAAAAGTGTAGATGCATATCAGGCATGCAGAAGGCCATCATTATACGCCCCTCTAGTGTTATGCTGGTAGGAAAAAGCAGGAAGAACAGAAGACTGAGAGGTCTTACACAAAAGAGCGAATAAAGACTCAGTTGGGCAACATTATATCCCTGTAACACAAAATCCCATGCCACTAAAAAATCTCCAGCTCTTACAATCCCATCTCCATTTATTTCAGTGCCTTGACATAATTTTTCTAAGTCTCTTTCTATATACATAGATGTTGCTAATGTCCTCACCCTCCTATTGCAAAACAATGACGTACATTACCTCCATGGTAGCGTGGTCTCAGCTGCCACCCAACCAAAGATGCTCACCGGACAAAACTGATGTGTGTATCATAAGAGCTGTGGTCATGCTCTCATTTTTCGCTAGTGGTGGTACACCTGAACCCATGGGCAGCCAGATCAGTAAGTATTATCCGTGTCTAGACCCATCAGCTGTCATCTGCTTGCAAAGGGGCAAAGAGGACGTTGCTCCGTGGTGGCTTGTTGGCCCAGCCAACTGCTACTGCTCCCAGCTTTGGGAAGTACAACACGTATCCCGACGGTAAGTTGCACAAACTCGATATATACGGTAGAAAGACTGTTTTCCACCCCTCTGCTCCTGTTCTTTCCCTTGCTTCTTTCCCACACCATTGCCACTGGTTGGGCGATATTGTTTTGGAATATTGCTTGTACAAGCTCTGGGATAGCTCTAAGTAACACTGATAAAAAGCTAATGCTTTTGGCTTTTTTAAAAACTTTGAATCTGGAGCTCACAAAGTATTTTGAATCCTTTTAAAGAATCAAGAGGGAACTCAGCATATCCTGATATTTTATTTTTATTTGGAGACCTTCTGTTTGTGTTTTCAAATCTGGTTTTACTTTAGCTGAAATAGCTGTTCAGATTCTATCACTTTGGATTTTGTCAACACAACTGGGTATAATCTGATTTTTTTTTCTCATTGAACATCTTCAGGCAATGCTGTAGCTACACAGATAACTAAAGGGGAATATTCACATACTGAGGGATTCTTTCTTAACCTGATGTTTCAGTACAGCTTGACAGTGATACAGCACCTGAGCAGAAAAATAATTCTGTATTTATGACCAACAGCAAATCCAATAGGTATACACTGTTTGAAGAAATGTTTTATTATTTAGTGGTGTATTTTAGCCTAAAGGCTTGAGGAGTTTCTTACAAAAATACATAATTTTTCAGGATCATTCTACAAAAGTAGAATTTTGTTCAGGTAGTTTAATAATTATCCAGGGAGTAACTCCAGAGAGACAAAAGCAGTAATATTCTGGATGGTTCCCATCATCACTAGAAACTAAATGACATGATTTATCATAATTTTACTTCAGTTTTATACTTGTGCAACTTCAAGGTTTAGCAAGTTGCACCAGAACATTGAAGTGATGAACAATGTACCATATTCCTCTCTGAGCAAAAAATAACCCCTGTGAAAATATTCTGAAGTGTTGCTTTGGAATCTGGGGAGTGGAATGGGGCAGATCGCAATGTGAATTAAGTGTTGATAACAGTTTTCTTCCTGTGGTCGAATAATAATGTAGAATCTGATAATTTTAAATAGTATGTGGTTAACGTCTCAATATGGATAAAAAGATCCATCTTCACTCTCTGTGAAGTAGATGTTCCAAAACTTAAACCAAATGGCTTTCAACCTTTTCCTACAATTGCTGCCTTTTTCAACAACTTTCTCACAAATTATTTTCACAAGTTAAATACCTTCTTTATCTTTTCTAGAGAAAGACAAGGCTAGAGGTATCATTTTTTAATATAACATATGAGTCTCTTACTTAGATGTCAAGTTCTTCTTCTGATATCTACATAAGCGATAGAAGTGGTGTACGAAATATTTATTTCTATGCTCTTGAATAATTATCAGCTTTTAAAGAAGTACATTACAAATCTCATCTATTTCTCAAATGAAACCTAGAACGAAACTTACCCTCACTAAACAGTCATGCTTACATGCACATTTGGCCATTTTCTTCAGTTTTAGTCATTATTATTAT
Organism: Tetrax tetrax; assembly: GCA_009806455.1. Taxonomy (NCBI): domain Eukaryota; kingdom Metazoa; phylum Chordata; class Aves; order Otidiformes; family Otididae; genus Tetrax; species Tetrax tetrax. Next base: position 87,190 of record WHYT01017297.1, read on the forward strand.
GTTAATTCTAAACATATAAGGTGAAGTATTGATGTCAATGGATAGACTCTTGTGAGATTTTGATTCACCTTAGTACTTGATGTCTTTTGAATCAGAGATAATTTTGAAAGACCATGTTATTTTATCTCACTTCTACTATTTAACATGCATTACAACATCGACTCTTTCACTGATTGTTTTTGAAGAATGACCATTTTCCTTCAGTTTTATACCCAGTTCACTTATAACAGTTGCTATATAGTTAACAATCTGAAGAAAATACAATTATGTAATTAATTCTGAAATTGCTGTTCATATGTACAAGCTTGAATGATGCAATAGCCACACTAAATTGTTATGAATGGTTTGATAGCTGAAAAAAGTAAGAGATTTTTTAAAGTGTTATTAAGCAACCAAGGAAGTCTTCCAGCAGTATTCTATGTAAACACAGATCGCATTAATCTAATTCTGTACCTCCTGCAGCTTGTAATAAGGTCATTTTTATTTATGTTCAAGGAGGTTGAAAGGGTAGTCAAATTACTTTAAGAGAGACAAAAAGTGAAATTTGTCCAACTCTTTCTCTTATTCTACCAGGTTTTAGACTGATGCATAGGAGTGTGCTATGTACCATCCCACAGATGGCAGAAATAATTGAAATGCTGAATCCTAATACAAATTGACAGAAACAGATGAGTACTCTCAACCATCCACGAAAGTACCTTTGCTCATACCGTATGTATTAGTCACAGTGTGTAAATTTATGAATATTTATCCATACAGACCAGATTTGGAGATACTCTAAATATTATTGAAAATCCATTGTCACGGACTCCAAGGGCTTAATGTACTGCTTTGGGGAAAAATATATATATATGATAAACAGGAAAACAAATGCACAAATCAGTGCCTCTCACCATGCTCCCTCTCATCTGTCTGCTCAGTAATGAGCTCAATGTCATCTCACACCCGGTTCTGTTCTCCTCTCTAGGCCTTTTCTTGCTCCTTCTCCAAGCCATTTTGAAAAATCAACCTGCTTTGTTAAGGCAGAAGGCACAAGATTAAAACAAAACTCAGCACAAGTCTGTTTACTTAGAGTCCTTTTTGCTTCATTTTCCTACATTTTTCCACTAGATTTTAAGCATTCTGGAACAGAAAATGACCTGATATCTGTATTTTACCCAGTTTCAACAGCATCCTTGGCAACTATGAAAGAGTAAATCCAATGGACCTACCTCAAAAGACAGAAAAGGAGATGGGGAGAAAGCGACAGAAATGTTACTGAATATACGTTATATACAAGAGGTCTAGCAGGTCACCCAAGACTTAAATAACATTTCTTACTGGCTGGATGTAGGTCTTCACCATCAACAGTAATCAGTGAAATTAAGCAGGTGAAAATGAATAGTTAGTCTAGGCACAGCCTTCACTGCTTGAGAGGCAAAGTCACTATTGGAAAAATAAGTTCCATGGATTTAGTTCTCCGGTTTTTATACCGAGGATTAAGCACTTATTTTAATATAAAGAAATTCAAAAGTGTTGTTAATTCTAAATAGTAGATTTATAGCTCTGTTTTGCTAATCTGGAACATTTTTTGGGGGGTAGAGGGAAGAAGAAAGGATGATTCATTGGTAAAAAGTACAGGAAAAGGACAAACACAAATAAAAAGATTCATATCTTCATGTAGTGAATCTGACTTTTGAAAAGTGCATGAAATGCAGAGGCATTTACAAGCGTTTGTGAAATGATTTCTCAAATCCTGACTTTCAGTGTATTTTTGTGTATGGCATTTTCTCCAGAATGTTTCCTAGGTCCATAACGAGTTAAGGGATTACTGATCTTCACAGACAGTTGTGCTATATGGAATACTCTAATTTAATCCTGTAAGGAAGACACACTTCATGATCAGTATAATGAACAATAAACCCAGATATTTGAGGCAGCTTTATCTCATTAATATAGCCAAGCTTTCATCTCATTCTCTTCTCTGCTGTCTATCTTTGACATCAGGACTGAGCTAGCAAGCATGGCTACTTAGGTTTTCCATCAGTCTAGTCTTAATCTCCTGCCAACAAGTATAATCAAAATCTTAGGCATCTACATTACCTGCTTCTTCCTATTAAAAGTAATATGAAAATAATTCTGCCTGAAGAGCTGTTTTAAGAAATGGAGGTTTTAATTGACACCATCACCAAGAGCCCTTTACAGAAGTGTTCACAGAATGCACATTGGCTGCTGTACACTAATCACAAGGACATAAAAGGAATTTTAAATATTGCCTTCTTTGTTGTTTTTAATGCAATCTCCTTTTTTTTACTTCCCACCCTTTCCCCTAAAAGACTGAAAATATTGTAGCTTGGTCTACATCAAAAGCCAACAAATATTCCAGCACTGTTGGTTAGCTCAACCACACAAAATCTTTCCTCCTTCTTACTGTAATTTACTCCTCAGGAGCAATTCTTTTGCCTCCCACATTAAAATACCCTGGGATCACAGTATTTTACACAACTAGTCCAAATTAAACTACACCAACCCACAACCTACCTAAGAGAGGCTTAAAATCTAAAATTTAGTTCAAGCATCACTCCAATATAAAAACTTTGTTAGAAAGGCAAGGTAAAAAACCACCAAAAATTTACCAAAAAGGTAATGGAAGAAGATATTGGCTCCACTATTTAAGCTATTCTATTATAATCTCACAGCTACCAGTTTCACTGAAATACATTATAGATTAATCATTTGAGATATATATCTCACCAGATTTGTCACAGCAATAAAATCCTGCTCTAAAGAACATGCCCTGAGAAAACACAGGGTAGAGTCCTGTCAGTCTTACTGAGTAATGACTTCTCCATCAACAGTCAATTATTAGGCTATTACTAGTGACAAAAATTGGTGAGATGTGCTGCAAACCAGAGAGCCGAGTGACTTTGCTCAGGAGAAATTGCAGCTTCAGAGGTCAGCAGATAATGTTCATTTTTTCCTTCCCTGGGCTTTCAGCCTTCATATTTTCCCATCTTTCCCTGGGGAGTCAGGAGAAATAGTGATTGCAGATACCAAATCCTCGCACTTCCCATGGAAATAAATCATCCCTTTCCACATGGACGGTGGAAGCCTAATTATTCGCCGCTCAGTTAAAACAAAGACACTCGCTGCACAGAAAGCCAAGAGAAAAGCAACTGTACTGTGTTGTATTTATTTCTGACTTATTCATTCCAGTTGAATATGGAATTACTCTTGATATTTCACAACTTTTTTTTTTTTTTGCAAATATTGCTATACATTGTAATTAAAGGCTTCTACCTTTTTCTTCTCATTTTTGTACAGCCACAAGTCACGTAACACAGGTATTAAACACAGCTCTTTTTTTCTGCTTCAACCTTATGCAACTCTAAATATCCACAGGTGACTTCTCAGAAGATGAGTATCACTTACCAAAGCTCCTACCAGGCCATATGAAGTTACAGTACAATTTCTAATACTTGCCCAGGTGAGTCAAAACAGTCTGGTATGACCAGTGACCGACTGCTGCTGCCAATGTCACAGCAAAAAAGGGAAAGAAAGAAATCAACAAAAGTGTAAGAGAATGCTTAGCATGAATGAAACACAAGTAGGATTGAATTCAGCTATTTGAAAAATTTTTGGCTTGATTCTCAGAGTCTCAAATGAACTTGACTGTCCACTTCTAAAAGGTTTTTTAACCTGTTTACATTTATAAAACGTTGCTTCCATAAATTTAATACAGCAGGAATGAGCTTATTGCTCCTATACACAGACACTACACTGCTTTCTCACACCATGCAAGGCTCTGCAAAGTTCTCTCCAATTGTATTAAGCAAATATACTTAATGAATAAAGGAGTGACACGTCAACGTGAACACTCAAATACATCTTTTTTTTTTTTAAATGGGGTGACTGTGGTGTAAACTTTATACCCCGTCTGGAACATGGAAGGTTATGGTATCATCTTCAGTGGAATCCAAATTTCACTCGGTTTCACCTTTACGAGAAAGAATTATTTGTTGTGTGAGACAGTAATACCGACACCTACGCGTAACCCTCGCAGAATGCCAAACTCCAGGACAAATATGTGTTTTTGCTACCTGAATCACTGGGTGGTGGCAAACCACATTTTAAACAAACCTTGCATTAGGACTTTAAAAATGTGAACAGCAAGAAATAAATTAAACAAACGCAGAGAGATGGTCCCCAGGGGACTCCTCGCGCACCACAGGCTCTGAGTGCTTTTAAAGGGGTGGAAGGTTATCAAGAGAGAGAAGTCCAGCTTATTACAGTAGTGGAATATAATGCTAACAGCTTTCTTTTCAAATAAATGATAAATACCTATGAAGACTGCAAAAACCTTTTGAAGGTACGGAAAGGGATGAGTATGAAAATAAAAAACCCCCACTTTCGTCATTAACAAGCAAAAACTACGCAGCTGATTCCACCCACAATTACACGCGCGACTAACTTCAATCAGACCCTCAAGTCAAGAACAAAAACTGAGCGTGAGGACCATAACAATCGTATTTAAAGTAAAATTGACATTCTCTCTTTGGGCTCTTCTGATGGACCATATCATGCCACTGCAGGTGGCACAAACACCCCTGGCATCTCCTGGCACCTCCAAAAGTCAGCAATTAGAATCTGCTTTTTTACTTCTTACAGGTGTTTCTGAGGACTCCTAGATATGTATTAAACACCTTGAGCTCTCAGAAAAATCAGCATTCATGTGTAAAAAAGAAACTACTGGTGGCAAAGATCCTATAAAATTCAGTGGGGTTATGACTGCATCTCAATATTTCAGCAAAACCCAAGATACTGAAGTTCAGGGAAAGGATCTCTTTTCCTTCAATTTAAAAGTCACTTGATTCTGACAGTCACTCAGTTTTATCAACCAAGCAGGAAGTATCAAGCCAGTAAAAGTCACATATCAACCTTTTTTTTTTAAAAAAAAAAAAAAAAAGTAACAGCTAGATCAAATGTACAAAACTAGACTTACACATATGAAATTGAAATTTTTGACATGTGGAATAACTAATAAGTCAGAGTCATGGTGCTTGGTGTAAACACATTTCTTTATGAAAAGGCAAACAAATAATACCTGTTATTTCTCAGTCAATTGAACTGAAAGTATTTCTTAACACTTGCTTCTGAGAATTGTGAAGCATTTTTTCTGCAATAACATTATTTTGTTGTCTCTGCTCTTATTCTCAGGAGAATCCAGCATATTTGCATCCATAACAAGGTTTTCCTGTATTTAAGATGCTTTCCCCCAAACCACTTCTGTAATTGCACATATCCTCAACAGTATGTACACTTTCAATAGCCAAGAAATTATAAACACCATATAGCAGCTGGAATGGATTACATTTGGAAACATACAGAATAACTTAAAGAAATTTTGAGTGTTATCCAGTAAAGCCTTCCTCCTAGGAAACCCATGTATGAAGGAGACCATAAAAGTAGACCTTTTGTTAGTAAGACATAAGATAGACAGAAAAAATGTTTTGCTTCTGTCAAAACAATTTTGATAAACCAAAGCAGAAGGATAGATTTTTACTTGTGGAAACAAAGCAACAGTTGTAAGCTGTACTAGAAAAAGAAGTTTTTTCCTGATTTACTTTTGTTTTAGCCATAGAGACTCCAGGACTGGATGGGTTCCACTCTACTCCTTGACTGTAGACTGTATAAGCTACAGAAAGTATTCTATATTCAATGACTGTGCTTAATTTATAAAATTACATTTAAAAATTTGTCATCTTCGGTGGGTACTATCTTCTCTCAAATATGTTCCAATAGTTTTAAAGTGAAATTATTATAGAAACATTCAGTTCTGTATCGGATTCAGGCTGACAGGCCATACACTTAAGCCTCTATATTGAATGCATATTCACACAGCTAATAGTGTTATTCATATGCAGTCCCCTGAGAGATTTAGGTAATGCATCAATAAGCATAATTTCTAACTGTGGATTGGGATTGCTCTTATTCATTTTTCTCCTCCAAGTATGAAATGCAAATTGTGAGAAGTAGAATTTGCATCTTAACTTGACTCACGTATTATCTCTGCTTTGCACCTTAGGAAACTGCTGGATATTAAGTTACAGTTAAAGCTTTACCAATACCATCACACTTTAGTGGAATCAGAATAATTTTATTTTACGTCCTGACTCAATCAACTGTTAGAAGCATCTTTTGTCACATTTTTAAAATGTGTAAATTGTGAGCCACAGTTTGACTGTTACCAACTATAAGTAACATCTCCATTTCCTTTCACTGGATATCTCAGATTTGACAAAAAACCTGCTAGAGAGCTGGATAAACCTAAATCTTGCCAGTTCACTGACCAACTAATTTTTCTGAATTGCTACTTTTTCCTAAAGAAAATCTTTGTCTCAGCAAATAATTAAACAGATAATTTAGCAAACCTTGTTCCACAAATCCTAGTTCCGTTCTTTGCTGATCTCATGTATATACTACTTTCACTAAGCTTAATATCATCCAAAGCACATTTCCAAGTTTCATTAAAAATGCTGATTTAGTCTTGAATAAATTGCCACAGTAATACTAGATGTCTATACAGACAAATACAATTCAACTCCTTTTCCTGCCACTGCACCCACACACAAAGCACAAGTAAGGCAGTATTCCTTTTGCTCTAATTTCTATGTTAAACAGATTTTTATTTGCATTCTTCTCAAGTATTCTTGGTCATATCTAAGAATATATTTTCATTCCAAAGTACCAGAGAATTGCTACATAACTAGCCTCAACAACCATAAATCTAAAATATTTGCGGAAATAGAATTCTTTCATTTTTCATGACTCAGTATTTACTTTAGATGCTCTTAACTTCAAGCATAAACGGTACTTTCTTAGCATACTTTAAAATCTTAGGAGAAATATATAAAAGTTAAGATACAATTCCTATTATGTGATTAACAATGACTGTGTTGAAAAACACTGTATTTTCAAAAAACAATCTGAAAGCCAAAAAGAAAAAAAACTTGGATGCTCCCCTTCGGTAAAGAGGCATTATTTCTTCTGATTTAGGATTTTGTATCAATCAACTTACGATGCAATAACATAAAGACAGCATTATGCTCATGATGTTTAGTTGTCAACTGCCCTTTTATTGCCTGGCAAACATGAAACAAGCACTGATGATGTCAGAAAAACTTGCAAATGGAAGATAATTTGAAATAAGCTTTAGTTTGTTAAATCATGAACTCTGGGTCACAATTTTATGTGATAGCACCTCGAAGTATTTACATTATGAGTAAAGAATCAAATCTTTCTGCAGGTCTGTGCAGGAGAACTCAGAAATAAGGGTTCATTCGTGCATTTGCAAATGTGATCACAATCTGTCATTTGATCCTCCAGCCAAACAGAAAAGCATGACATGCTTTAAAGAGCTGTACATCTTCCATATTTGTGATGGAGCAATTCCAAAGGGGAAGGAATGCAGAGGTTAATTTCCTTGCCGCCTCCTCAGCAGGCTGGAGAGGTTTGTTTGGATTAGTAATTTTTTGCTAAGTGACACAATACTGGAAAACATTTTGGGCAGGACCCCAATGTACCACCAACTTAAGATAAAGCCTTTCGCACCATGTAGAATCCGGCCTTCCATCAGTACAAATTACCAAAAGGGCTTCACAAAAAGAAACATCTACTTTTGTGAACTGGTTTATGATCGAATTCTACATCTCCCTACCTTTGACAGCCTGAAGATAAGTGAAAATTATTAGCCAAGCAAATTGACTGAAAGCTTGATTAGCAGCTGGCAAAAGACTTAAGATGAAGTTCAAAACCCAAGAACTAAGCAGGGAGACTGAGAAAAATAATCAGCAAAACGGAAATGATTACAGTTTGGCTTTTGTAATGATCCAGGTAAATGAAAAGATCTAATATCTTCCTATCTAATAAAAGAATTAACACGGCCACTGTATTTTTAACTAAAGAAAGGATTAAAAAATATATTCCAGTATCGAGCAATATCACATTTGATTTCTGAAGTAATCATGGGATCATAGAGAAACAACAATCTTGCATTGTCAGATACATCTTCTCAGTACTAGAAGGCATGTCACACGCCAAGCAATGCTGTGACCTGTAGCGCAATGATGTTGTTTACAATACAATTCATACATACCTAACGTAAAAGGAAAAACGAGGACAGAGACTGATAGAATGTACGTTCCATATGGTAAGCCTTAAAATATGACTAATTATGACACATTACGCCAAGAAGAAGAGCCACTCTTCAGATTCAGCTCTGACTTCTGTATGGACATCAGAAATTCTTTGCACAGTATGAAAAACATAATGTTGCTCTGTTTTGTTTTTTTTTTTTGTAAAAAGTGCCCTACTGAAATGAATTAAAACAAAAATACCAATACCCTCTTAGTCCTTTCTCTACACACAGGACTCAGATATTCATACACTGAATACTTAGCCCAAGGCCTCTATATTTTCCTTTGCAATCATTTGCCTCCATAGGTCTTCCTTCCACAATCAATACTAGAAAGAGTGAAATGATATTTCAGGCAAAAACAGCCAGACTCTCAAAATCAAACTGACTACCTACAATGGGGAAAGGGTACTGCTTATTGTAAAATATTAGACTCTAAAGTATAGTAGAATTTGACATTTTTCTAGATTGTTCTAAAAAAATACAATTTTTAAGCTTAAACATTCCTAGGTGGCATCAAGCCACAACCTTCTATGTCAAAATAAGATCATTCTCTTGCTGACTTAAACAGAAATCTTTGCTATTCATGGGAAATGTCTTTGTAGTCTACTGTGTTCATGTCTGTTTAAAGAGTTTGTTATCCATTGGCTATTACACATAAAAAAGGAAAGTTTTCAAATCTAAGTTACCATAAGTCTTAAAAAAAAGATCAGTTTTTGAAGAAAATACCACTAATCATATTACCATTTTGAAGTAATTCTCTGCATAACTAAGCACCTCCCACATAATGTGAAAATGTTTCCAAAAGTCAAAAGTGACACAAGAAAAAAAGACTTTTTCAAAGTGTTATAAATTCTGACCGCCCTGTGTTTTGAGAGTGAATTATTTTTTCTTCCACTAATCTTATTTTCAGAAGAAGTCTATTCTGATCTATTAAAATGGTATTGTGAATTAATTTCCACTGAAATCACAAAGACAGAATCATAGGATGGTGAGGTTGGAAGGGTCATCTGGAGATTATGTAGCCCAAACTCCCTCCTCAACCAGAGCAGGCTGTCCAGGACCAGGCCCAGTCGGGTTTTGAATATCTTCACAGACGGAGACTCCAAAACCTCTCTGAGCAACCTGTTCCTGTGTTTGACCACCCTCATCATGAAAAAAGACACTCATAATGCTACTGTAGAACAACTTAGCTGAAGCTGTCCATCTTAGTTTGGCACGTGCTATAAATGTGTCCTTCTTTGCCTGCAGGGTTACATGGCAACCTACAGAACATCGTTTCAGTAGGCTTAAACTTACCCAAGTCAATGAAAGGAAATAATTTTACAATTGTCAGTTCAGAGGTGTATTAAAATCAGGAAGTCATTAGGCCTGGCAATGTAATCATTCGTAAAGGTACTGTAAACGACTATACAGAATGCAACACAACAGTACTCAGTCTGAAATACAAAACTGCAAGAGAAAACACACACACAAAAAAACCCAAACCACAAACCCTCGGACCTCTGTAGCTATAAAAACATTTCAATACATTTGAAAATTGCTTACTTTTCCTTGGCTGTCAGTTCTGTCTCATAAGTAGCCATCTTAGCTCCTGTCCCAGCAGGCTTTGCGGTTCTTTGTCTTCGCTTTCTTCTTGGAGCAGTATCAATGACATCTGGGCTACCCAGAAAGGAATCCCTTTGTTCTTGTGCTGCCCAAAAGAAAAAAAAACAAAGCTTAAAAGAACCTGAACATGAAGTATTACACGACAACTCTTGTTTATTGTCAAAGCAAATAGATGACATAAAGGGAAATTCAAAACCAACAAATTTAAACTAGAAAGATAAGCTTCCCTCGACATCTCCTTGTAGTCAGTGGAGAAGGATGGACAGTTATAAACCAGAGATACACAGATGGTTTCCTCATTCCTCCTTTTAGATTCTACAGTAACTACAGAGGTGGCCTGCGGAACCCAGTTTCACTTACCTGAAGCTAGTCTTTGTCACCTACAGAATAATTCAGGAAGATGTGCACGTGGCACAGGGAAAGGAGTTTGAGTGTTTTGCTTACTGCATGGCTTTGTTCAGACTCTTGGTCTGCAATAGGAACAGCGATACACACACAGAACAAAAAAGAATTAAACAATTTTCAGTATTAATGAGGGTAAACTGTTGAGAGAGGCTTATTGCTGTGATCAAACATTGTATTTTGTAACGTTCTGGTCATTCTGCTACTACGGACCTCCAGGCAATGAATTCTTACAGGTTCTGCTGGAGGTTCCCTGAAGATAATGGTCGGAGAGACTGATGGACAGGCTGATATCTGTTCAGTGAAGCACGAAACCATCCATCTGGAGCAAACCCATGCATAACAAGTGATAATGCTGGCTTACTGCTCTGCCTCTGGAATAGGTGGCCCTGGTTCAGACTAAACTTCTCAAAGTGACAAAGAGTAGCTGCAGTCTGAAAGGAAAAGGGAGAAATCCTAACACCTTGCAACCCGAAACTGGATAAGCCATCTACGTTTCCAGTGACTCCTCTGCTGAAGGTAAGTAAAGTAGGATCTGTCCAGGTTCATTTACCTGTGATTTTCATTTTCATCATTACTGTATAAACTAAGATTTCACACCTGGTTCACATTTATGTTATCATGTAAATTCATAAAATATGTGTTATCTACTCTTAAAAACCAATCCCTTCTCGGCTTTGGTAGTTTCCTACTTGAAGCTTAAATGCCAAGACAACCGGATTCTTCCTTGAACTAAAACCCTCCCTTTCCTTGTTATTAATGCACTCAGATGATAAGTAGAAATTTTTATTCCAGCTACAAACATCCCATAGCATGCTTTTATTTGGTATGCCTGCTTTAAAAATTACATCTTTAATTACTTTGAATTTTCAAGATAATGATATTCAGAACAGCACACATTTCAGCTGAAATATATTAAATAATAATGTGGTGACTGAGGCTGATGCTGTTATGGTAACTTCCCTGACTATTACTTTCTGCGTGTTTTAGGAAGATTTAATCTTCATATGGATGAAAGACACCATAATTTAAGATTCAATACCGAAGGTTTTCACAGAAAGTAAACAATGGTTCCTATTTCTTCATTCTTTTCACAGTTGTTATCCATGCCTGAAAATGAAATAGGAAGAGAATATGCAACCCACAAGTAACATTTTCAATATTTCCCCCCCAAAAAAGTGTTTCTGACCAAAACCAATGCTAAATTAAATATCTAATTAAAGCTCCTTAGAGGCAGTGCAACCACTGCTTACAATGAAGCATATGTTTAACTACCAGAACCTCTTAGCTTTAACCAGCATGCGCTACACCACATCACAGAATTACAGATCTTCGTGGGGTGACAACAGGTATTAGCTGACATATTTCAAAGGCACAAGCTAATTAACAATTTTCAAAGTCCAGTACAGACAAGATACATTGCCTACAATAAATGCTGAAAAGGGTTAAGTTGCAGCCTAATTCTCTACACTAAACCTTAACTAGCTACGCATGCTTCTCCAGTGTATAGTATTTTATATATTCCAACATCAGTTCGTAAAATCAGTCCTTTCTTAATTAATACTGTAATTAATTAATACTGAAGTAAAATAAAATATTTTACTGTCAAGAACCAAACAAACTTGAATAATTTTACTGTCATAGCTCTTATCCTTGTTGCTGTTTTCCTTCCACACTCTCTGCTTTTTGCCAAGAAGATCCAGAGGCTAGCTACACATATAAAACCTACATAATGGTGACATTAAATAAAAGTCTCTATGCTTTCACTTGTGTAATAAGCAAAGATGCTCATGGCCCTCACGTTCCGCATTGTGTACTGAAAAATGGAAGAGAAATGTTCATTTTTTTGCAGTATACTTCATTTGTGCTAACTTCATGCTGGGAAAGGGTCTCAGTTTTCTACTAACCATTCGATCTAATATTTCCATGAAAAAAATTTTGCTTTTATGACCTATTAAAACCAAGCAGAATAAAAAAATATTGACCTAAATGATTCAAGTAAACCTCTGCAATAAAGTTGACAATTTCTACTGTGAGAATGTTTCTTTTAATAATACCAAGAAGAAGGCTTCTCATTCAGACAGCCTAGAATACAATCTTACGAATAGTAGCAGGCTGGCTCATAGATAACGCTTGATCACCACAGACTTGGGGTTTTTTTTGTTGTTTTGTTTGTTTCTTTCTTTTAAGCCACACTACCTTGTAAGTTAGAACTGCTAAAGAAAAGATGGCATACACTTGAAGCCCACAGTATCATGCGTCAGCATAAGTCTTTAAACACACCCACTACTGCTGCCCCAAAATAATTCCCATTAATGAATTAATTTCTAGCACTTGACTAAAAGCCAAAGAAAGCTTCAGCAAAATATTATTCATTGCTCAACATAAAAATCATTTGGAAAAATGAGAGAGAGTCTTGAACACAAACCTAGTTTTTCATTCTGAAAATCTCGCATCTAAATTTCACCACCATTGTAGGCATGTAAAGTTCCTTGACCTCTCATGAAGTTAAATTTCTTACTTTGATATTATATAATGAAATATGAATGATTGTTATAACTTTTGAGTTATAAAAATTTTCTCTTCTTCTGAGAATAATAGTTCTAACTTAAATCGAGGAGTATTGTTTGATGGAAGCCAGTTAATTAAACCATCTAAACCAACAAATCTTGATCAAGGAAAGGAAATGTTCCCAACACATAACATACCTTCTGCAGGTGAATAACTGCAAGAAACAAGATTGATAAGAGAGCAAAAAAGAGAATGATAGTTCAAGTACTAAAAGAATATTTGGGTAAAAAGATTAAAGACTTTATATAAGAACTCTTCATGTATTTTTTTGTTGTTTGTTTTGAAGAGTGATATTATTTGGTGAGTAGAGGGAGTTTTCAAATAAGAAAGGATATTCTAGAAAATAATTAAAGCTGAGATCTAAAAAATAGCTTTCACTGTTTTGGAAAACTCAGGATGAAATTAAATCAATGGAGTCCCTTAATGTCGGGAACCCGGAAACAGAAGATGTCTTTACTCTAATATACAAAAATGCCAGGACTCATTCTTAAGACATTTGGTACACAACACCCTGCATCCATGCAGAACAGCACTGCCTCTTCCAGCCTCTCTGCTGGGAGCAGTCTCTGGCCAGACTCTGCCTGGGGAACCACCTGGTTGAACTGGTATAGAGCAAAATCATTGCAGGGAACGTGCTGGCAATGAAAGGCGGCAGACAGCATCACTCAACGGCCAGCATCGAGGTCGGATCCTGGCGTTGTTTAGTGTACTAACATAGCATCGTAACCTCTGACAACTATAGGCATTTTAAAATTAATTTCTGTAGCTTGGTTAAAGACAAGCAGGCCAGGTATATTTTAAAATAGACTTTTGCATTATTTTGTTTTGATATACAGCAGCATTTAAAAAGAAATACCTTCCAATCTATCATATTCACTTTTCGGTCTGAAAAAAAACCCCTGTCCACCTTCATGCTCCATATATCATTGCCTGTAATGAAAATTCTACAGCTTTGACTTGTCTAATTATGCACTCACTAGGAAAACAGAATCCAGCTCCTCTCAGTACAAGCTCAAGCTCAATAAAAGACTAAAATCAGTACTAAAAGCTTAGCTTTGGCCTAAAAAAATAAACAGGGAGCAAAGCAAGCAAAAAATGAGTAAAAGCATTCCAAATTTAAGCAATCTTTTCTGTGTACAATCACCTAACTTCACACAGACAGATACCATACTCTCAGTGTCCAAATTCCTGAAAGGTTTACTGCAAGCAAGAAAAAAAAGTAGTAGTTCATGAGATTTTACACATCGGAAACACAGTCACAGACACAACTTCTCTTCTCTTCACCTTTTTAGCATGTATTTGCAATGTAACAGAGGATCTCAAAACTTGAACACTTCAGTTTAATTCATTCCTATCACCCAAAACATCTGGTAGAGCTGCTACAGTTGCTTAGCTGAACTGTCCTGTGTAGGTCCAGCTTAAAATCACACACTCTAATAGTATTTTGTAAATGATCTATTGCTGACTTTTAATGCAACATGGGTGAAAGCAGAACCTAGACCTTGCTATTTATAGTGGAAAGCCTACATCAGTGTTCTCATTTGCCTGTATTTCTATCCTGTTGGTCACTAGCCTCAACTGTATCACATTTTTTTGTTATCTGAAAAACTCATAATTTGTTTCACTTGATAAAATATTTTTTTCTTCCTCAATGTTTGTATTCCTCAGCTATGATACATTAGAATGGGATGTGCCCTTTGCAAATACAGCCCTACGCCCACAGACCCCACGGGATTAGTCCCACTGTTTATAATGCACAGGACTGATTCTAGGTTAACCATAACTGTACTTCTATGAGATTTATGTCATTGAATTATCAGGACATAACATGACAATTTTAAAACCAAACATCAAAGTCAAACGGATTCAAGGAACATTCACATTTCTGGCACGTACCCTAAATAAAATATTGTGTATTTGGCACTGTAAACTTGCTTTGCTCACAATGAAGAATTTGCAGTTATAAAACAAAATGCTTTATTTATTTTTCAATTGGAATGGAACAGGAAAGATTTATACAGGAGACAGGCATTTATCCTCAAGAAAAGAACTGGTCTTTATTTAAAATTATCTCCTACCCTGGAGATTTTATCAACAGCAGCACAAAAGTCTGTCAATTTTAATTTCTGTTCTGAATGAAAATTTACTTAATCCCCTTTTCATCAGAGTAGTAAAGACTTATGAAAATTTGTTCAGATTTTCAGATATTAATGCTATTATACATCCCCTAAATTCCTCCCAGAATGCCCCTGTTAATGAACAGAATTTTCTGGTTGAATTCTGCTTAGCTTCAGGCAGCATGTGTTGCTCCATAGAGTTACCCAACTGAACTTCCAAGTTCTGCTGTCTCTCCTTAATGAAGCAGATGATTTAACCCAAAGTCAGCTGTCTGCTCGAGGATCATGACATTTTCTTTAGGACAGTTTCTCTGGGAGATAACTAGGCTGCACATAAAATTACTGCCTCTCCTGCTTCTGCCCTTGCATGGTGCTGGTGGCAGATAAACTAGACTGAAAGAGGAGAAAGCGGTCACAAAACGATCACATAAGAAGCACCAGGTCTGCCTGTGACAGCTGCTCCCCAAGCCACGAAAGAAAAAAAAAAAAAGAAAGCGAGCAGAACTCATCACTTTAATCCGCGACTATAGTATAACTTCAGTAATTATGTGGTTTCTGAATCTCAGCCTAATTCCTAAGGGATCCCCATAGCTGATAATAATTAGCCTCTCTTTGACATTCTCAGCAGAGCATCTCCTAAATGAATGGGTATGGAAATGAACGTATCTCACTGATGTAGGCAATTCCTGCAAAGTAGGATTAAGTCATTCTTGACAGGCAGTTTAGGAAACACCACTCCTACCTATGCTAAAGTTACCCTGTATGCACATGTTCTGGCCATAATCAGGCATTTTTTCGTAAAAAATAGATCATTCAGAGATCCGAAATTAAACTTCAGTATTTATGCTTCACGCATATGCTTCGCTAAAAGGAAGAGGAATATGTCACTATTTCAATTTTAGGAAAACAGTAAGAACATTCTCCATTCCCTTTGTTCTATTCTACTTTATATTTCATTCTTTGTATAAATCTGGGTTTACTGTACTGTAACCCCCTGGGGCCTAAAAGTTGTTGAGACTGAAGTTCTATAAATTCTCTGTCAGTTAGTTACTAACATTTATTTTTATAAATAATATCTTCATGGGAAGTGTTTATGAAGACACATTTTAAAACATCCCCAGCAAAAAGTTTAGATCTAGCAATACAAAATTTATAAATTGTATTCAGTTCAGTAAGGAAGTTTACATTTCACCCTGCTAGACCGTATTGGCCCTGACAAAGCATTCTAAAGTCTTAATATGTAGACTTTTCTATTTACAAAGCTTTTTCTCTTTCTGATGTCAACCTTTTTCGAGAGCTTTTAAAATACAATTATTTTCTTTAATTAAAGAAGCTTATTTCAAACCTGCAGGGAAACTTATCAAGTTACAGTAAAAATCTGTTTGACATACAGTTTCTTTCTCAATGCTTATTTTTTGGAGACAACTCAGGTGCTCATCTGTTACTTGTTCACTTTGACTTCAAACTAGAAGGCAAAAAAAAATCAGAGTAAATTTGACAAGTAAATAAGAAGTTTGGTCAGGAATAATGAAAAAGTATCTTTTCATATATCAAAAGATGAGAGAGGAAAAATTAATGTGTTTTTACAAATACCTACAGAGCCTCTGAAGGAGCTCATCATATTTAATCATCAAAACTGTGATGTCTAACAGGAACCCCTCTTTTAAAAATACTTCAGTAAGGTATATTTCAATGAACCTTATGTACTTCATCAGATGAGATATTAATTTTCAATAATCCATAATAATGTGTGTTGCTAAAAATGCTTTAGTAATGCCGTAATTCTAAGAAACTCACTAGTTATAAACATTGCCAAAGGTTATGACTTATCAGCGACCCAGCAAACTTTAAAATTATCAGAGGACAGAGATGTATACTCTATATTTGTGGTGTCTCCAGCCTTACAACACAACAACAAGAGCTTTATAATGTGCTCAAATCTCTCCTGATACGGGTCAGATAGAAGCTCCATTATGAAGCAGTGAAAGCTAATAAATTGCAATTTTGATCTCTGAAAACTACCAATAATCAGTTGCTTTCCCTGTTTTACCTTTTATGGCTGCTTGACAGAAGCAATGGCCACTCGGACGCTGTGGTGGATTTCACTAGCCAAAGGCTGTTTGGTGATGCTCCAGCCTTTCAATGACTCACTGAATGTCCAGATTTATTACACACAGTTTTAGAAACCCTTTTCCATCTCTGACCCTCAAATCTTCTTGAAACTCTACTAATGCTGCCCGATGAAGCTCATTTTTATGTACCACGGTTGGATGTGCTGTCGTCTAGCTCACCAGCACATCTGAGTGCAGGCAAGAGCGCTGAAAAAGTCGTGGCCTGAAAAGGTCTAGATGAGCTCACTGTCCCGGGTGTGACTTGTTTCCTGGAGTCATTCTCTTGACTCCCTTGGTCTCCTATTTGGATCATCTGTACCACCCAGGGTGGAGGTACAGCATCCCCAGGATGCTTCTGAACAGCATCCCCAGGAGACATTAAACAGCACGCAGGTCAAGTAAACACAACAACAAAACAGATAGATGGAAGAATTAAAAACACAAAGCTAAGAAAAGGTTTGGAAAAAATTTATGGGCTGTGATCTTGCAATTCAATGTGAGGCAGTAGAGCCCAAAGTCATGTCTCACCAGGAATGTAAAACATATACCTCATGCCTGGAATTCCAACTAATACTGGCATCATCCTGCTCTCGGAAATTTTTCTGGTGTCTCCAGCTTATGTCACTGAGCCCGCCCAGCTGATCCAGGCCCTGGCACCGACAGTTTTGGGTTTCCATGTATCACCTGTAAGGCCACTCCGTATGTCAGACAGTACTTCTTACGGCTGAGCCCTGGCTGTGTGGATGTGGAGCCTGAGATTTGAACGCCAGTCCTAACGGAGAGTTTGAACAATAGTCATGATACAACTTACTGATTTCATACCAACCAGAGATTGTTTTGCTAATCTTTGTGTAAAATCGTCACAAAAAATGTTGTTTAGGATGTGAAGATACAGGAGCATAGCATGTTGAAGCACTCAAATCCCTTGGGCACGCATTCGTAAGAACTATAGCTACCCCGTGCTGACTTTTTAACTCCAGATCAGTACCTCTTGGATGGTGAAATGTACAACAGTGACAGAAAAGATCTGTAAACAATAAAGCCTTTTAACTTTTTAAATTTATTGTTTACTTCCCTGGTCATTCTTGTGCTTGAATATTCTTTAGATTATCTAGCCTGTCTCTTGGAAATGTACATAAAAGCTAGCTGGTTTAGAAGACCATCATCTTGACACAGATATTTTATTCACTAAGAACCCTGCAGGGATCACGAGGGCAGAGATCTGCCTCCCTGTACTGAAGATAATATCAAAAAACAAGCGTGAGCTGCGCTCGGGCCATAACCTACCCTGCCCTAACTGCCCTGAAGATGCAGCTCAGTGCTTTGAAATAGCCGGAGCTTAGACTCTTATGCCACAAGAACGGTTTCTTTCCCCCTTAAACAATTTCTGAGGAAATCAATACAACGCAAGAGAAGCCACAAGCTGCAACAACTCTGGAAAATGTATGTTTTCATAATCATGGTATTTTATGGTGGATAACTTACTAACCTCTACCAATAACTTTATTGTGTGGTATCTTCTAAGCTGCCTTAAGTTTTTGTTTTTTCAATTATATTATAAATTCATTTTTTCGGAAGGTACAGATATTTCTACTTTAAGTTGAACAAACATGTCAGGTGGAAAAATCTAAAAAAAAAAAAATCTATTTAAACAGGAACTTATTGGTTTTCTTTGTGAGACAAAAAGACAGATTTCAAGCTTTAAAATAATCTACTCCAAAAGTTAGTGACACAAGAACTATGTCTCATCATAAAGACACACAATTTTAACCTTGGAACACAAACCAGCTGCATTAAGACTGCATAATGATTATGTGAACATAATCATTAATGATGGGCTAGAACCTAATCATTCAAAATTTCATCATCAAAGGAAAAATATCAAGACAGCACTAAATGAGTAAAAAGGAAATGGACCATCTCCTGCAGTTTATATAGTGGTTCTGCATCGCTAACAGCAGCACTGGAAGCAGTCAAGGGTGGCTGCTTACTGAGACACTTGCTAACGTGCTTTTTACCTGTAGTACTTAAATTTTAATTCTGTTTATGGTTGTGGCAACCAAAAGTTACCATTAGCAGTGGCTGTTTTGCAGTTAATGTGAAATGATGTAATTTCATCATGCTCCTAGGGAATATTTGTTACTTCCCACTATTTGAGTAAGACTTGGGTACCCTAGCATGGTAAAGTCTACTGGAATCTATAAGGGGAAGTTAAGTTTAATCATTTTTTCCCAACTTCACAATCTTCTGGCATTCCATACTACAAATAATTTTCCAAGGATCAAAGTTATTCAACTCACAGAGTCGCACACTGCATTCAGGAGGACATTGTTCCCGATCCTACCACTGACCTTGATGAATATCCATGCTTTGGTTCCTTGTGTGAAAACCATGAGCAGTGTTTACCCTACTTTGCAAAACATCTTGACACTGAGGAATGAAAAGGATCACACAGCCAGGTCCAAAGGAGAGAGGCACCTCTGTGAACACAAGAGCAGCTAAGAGGCATTATTGCAATGCAGCAGCAGCTAAGAGGTATTATATGGTTTCAAATAGAGGGAGGTAGATTTAGATTAAATATTAGGACATTTTTTTTTAATGTTTGGGGTGATAGAACACTGGCACAGGATTCCCAGAGAGGTGGTGGATGCCCAGACAGGTGGTGGATGCCCCATCCCTGGAAATATTCCAGGCCAGGTTGGACGGGTCTCTGAGCAACCTGATCTGGTTGGAGATGTCCCTGCTTCTTGCAGGGGGGCTGGACTGGATGGGCTTTGAAGGTCCCTTCCCACCCAAACCATTCTGTGATTCTATGATTATTCCCATAGACACCAATTGTGTGCCTCTGTGTAGGGACTCTGAAGGATGAAGAGGGCAGGGAGGCTGATTCTCTGTGGAGGAAACAGTGAGTCTTGGGGTGGGAGTAGGCATGAGGAAGGGGCCAGTTTTGTCAAGCAAGGTTCCACCACAAAAAAAAACTTGGGGTCTAAGAGCCCAGTGAGCCACTTTGATGGCAGATATGATTCTTCATGATCTGAAAGATTATAAAGTCTTATTGTAATCCTCCAATCAATGTTGATAGAAAACAGTTGAAAGAATAAAGCCTAATTAATACAATCTAACAGTACTACTGATGGGATCAGAGGTCATGTCAATATTATAAACTGTTTAATTAAGAAAATAAATTTAGACACTCATGGATTAATGGTGTTTTGTTTTGTTTTGGTTTTTTTTAAGATAATATTTAAAATAAACCTTTTAAAGAGTAAACTACTGCCCGAAGTATGCAGTGTCTTCAATACTGAAGTGAAAAACTGGGAACTTGGACGTGACTTCAAGAGATATTCTTGGAAAAACCCATGCTGTGGGGCAGCATCCTCTGCGCTTCAGTGACAATTACCAAAAATTTTGGGTTAAGCACATAAGACTTAGTACTGCCTTCTTTTCCACGTATTGACTGGTAAAAGGAGGTCACTGCCCAGAAAGTGACTATACAAGGTCCTTGACAGAACTACAACACAGTCCAACCTCTGTTCTTCTGAAAGACTGTTTCATGAGAAGCTTGTGCTCTTTGCAAATAACCTTGGTACAGAAGGGATTTTTAGAATATTTATATTATCCTTTTTGTATGCATATATCCTTTTTACAAGCTTAATATGCTTCAGATCTTATATTTCTTTTATATTTTTAAATTTTGTATAACCAGTTGATACACTTCCAAACTCTGGCATGTATTTTCTTATGTTTGCGTGAAACAAGTAAGCTGACCTGAGGTTTCAAATGTCACTCTCTAGGAACAAAGTTATATTTAAACCATTAGCTTTCTGGACCTATTTATTTCTATTGAAGTTAATATAAAACCTCCACTAAACAAAAGACATAACATGAATATTATCCATAAATTGCTGTTACCTACCTGCTTTTTTCATACAGTCTTTCTAAAAGGCTTTTCATGCTGTGAATTTGAAGACAGCATTTAAGATGTCATTATGTCATGTCTTTATATGCAGCTCCCATTAAGGTCTTTACAATGGATTCCGAAATGATGAACATAGAAGATGCATGTGTCTCTGTCAGACACGACATTAACATTTTTACGGCAGATGCACTGGCACAATTTCAATCAACATCACAGGATAATTTTTCTGTGGAGAATGCTACAGATAATTTTG
Source organism: Tetrax tetrax (assembly GCA_009806455.1). Lineage (NCBI taxonomy): Eukaryota > Metazoa > Chordata > Aves > Otidiformes > Otididae > Tetrax > Tetrax tetrax. The sequence continues at coordinate 108,344 of WHYT01017297.1, forward strand.
GTTACCCTAAGAGGTCCTGAGAATATATTTAAAGACATTTAAAGATCTCAATAAGCACTTTGAGAGCAGCAATACATTAATATTTATTATAACATTTACTGAACGTGAAATCTGATCATGTGCAAGACATTAATACACGTTGAACAAAAAATTATCAATTAGCATGTCTCAATTAGAATCAAGAGGCTGGTTTAATCTATAACAATTTCTATTCAGACGCTTTTAAACATTTAAAGTGTAGACCACAAGACACACACATAGCACAAATTTAACTTTTATTCATCATTTATTATTCATTGTGAATGGATCATAAGACTCAAGACCTGTGTTTGCATTCTGACCTAGGCTGTTTTTCTTCATCAGGTCCCTGGACACCTGCAGGGCTCTCCTGATCAGGCTGGGCCATGCACACGTGCAGAGGTCACCACTAACAGACCACTGCTGAAGATGCCATTAGAAAGGAGCTCAACTTCAGAAGCTTTAACCTACATCATTAAACCATCTATGAAACTCATTGTTATTGACAAGCTAGAAGATATTCAGGGAAATTTTAAAGGATAATGGTGAAAATGAATGGCAAAAGACTATGGTAAATAGCCTGGTCCCAAGTCAATCAGACAATAGAGATGCACAGCCAGGATGCAAGATGAAGTAATTGATGGCGTGGTGGTAAAAGTCACAGCCAGGCTCATTATACAGAACTAGCTTTGCTCCCCTGGGATCCACTAACTCTGGGATAGTTTTTCCATATGGCAAAAACTCCACTACTCAGTAAGAAAAAACAGGATCACGCCCTGAGCTGTGCTAATGTTCCATGGATCCTTCCCCAGCCAATGCCCCTACAAGTCACTAAGGCAAAGAGGCAACATGCTAATTCTTTATTAAAATAGAAAAGCCAGGTTTCTGGTTACCTAAATCACCAAACCCACTTGGTAACACAAAACAACACACATTTGAGCCTAGGAAACAAACTGTTTTCTTCTGATAAAGAATCTTCCTACTAAGCCCTTCTGGTATTCAGACCAGCGGCAGCCTGAGAAAGTACTTAAGGGTAGAACACAGCTTGTACTGGCAAAACTTCATGCAATTCCTCTACCCCTCCATCTATATGGAAGAAGAAATTACTTTTCTATAGTTAACGTATTTTGTAATTTCTTTACACTGGGAAATTCTCATGCACCTTTACCACCATTCATTTAAATTATTAAGGCCCTGTAGAGATTTAAACACTTCCTGACATTCCTCCAAAACAACAGTCACTGTAATGGTAAAGTTGTTTCATTATAAAAAGTAATACAGTCTCCCTGTAACTAAACAAAGCTTAGAGAAAATGGGATTTAAATACTTGGGGTGTAAGTACACACTCCCTTCCACATCACAACACAACTCAAGCCTAAGCTACAGACACTGATTTTGTTAGAATAGCAGTCCAGAAGATCAGTGAAGGACAGAGGCAAAAAAAAACGTGTGCAGATCACTCAATATAAGTGCAAATAAATGCACCAAGATCAATTATTCCATCTATTGTATTCTACCCGCAAGAAAAAGTAACTTTGTTCATCTGTGAAATAAAAGAGATGTGGAAAAGGCAGCATGGCCACATTGATCTTATAAGAGATCTGCAAAAGCATCTAAAAATGAATTCAGCAAATGGCAATGGCACATTAAAAATTTTTGCTTAAATCATGGTTCCAAAAACTGCTCCCAAAATTTTAAAGAAACAGGAATAAATGACATATACACTGCTTGAAAATAAGAGGAAAATCACTATGCTAGAACCAGCAGACAATTTAACAGGCTGATTTAGACTGAAGAGAGTTTTGACTCTGGCACCTTGCTGCAGGGAGAATATGAAGGGATGGTCACTGTGATATAAACCACATACTAAATTCTAGTGATGAAATAATATAAAAAACATAGTGTCTTCAAATAAAGAATGTTACTGTGTTATTTCCAGCAAAATTTGCTCAAGTTCTTAGTAAAGCATGCGTGATTTTATAATGACATTTTTTAAAGAACCAAAAAAAAACCCAAAAACATTTCAGGCTACAAAGACTTACAGAATTAAGGTCACTAACAGTAAAACCAGAATAAGGTCACCAGGTTAAGTGGCTGATGTGTGGGATGACAGGAAGCTGTAACAAGGTTTTATAAGCACAAAATATTGTATTATTTGATTTTTGACTCTTTCAAGGAAAAAAAAGAATCGTACAACAGAGAATCTTGACACAATTTATTTTTCACATTACAGGCTACATCCGACTGTCCTAAATAGTACTGTATGTGACAGCTTGATCTTTAGAAATAATAATGTTGATATTATTTAATGATACTTTTCTAAAAACACATTTCAGAGTCTGTAATTTTCTTCTATTGGAATGGATTAATCATTATTATACTGGTATAGCTGACTTGAAAAAAAAAAAAAAACCATGGAGTTGCAAATCAGACATTTATAAAAATGTTTTTTTTCCTTGTCTGCTCAAGTTTAACCAGGGAAGCCTTCACAGTGCTGCCCTCAGTCCCATGGTCGCTGGTACTGTGTGTTATTTTGGCAGCATGCCTCCCAGGAAGACCAGCTCTGATTAGACAGCTCGTGGAGGAGAATATTATGCAGAACAGTAAAAACATCAGAATAAAGTTCAAAAAGCAGATTTGCCCGTGTATACCCTCTTGTGCACAACGCTCTCTTTGTTGATCAACAAAAAACAAAGTAAAACATCCAGGACTGGGCACAAAACACTGATGTGAATAACGGCTGTTAAGATGACTAACACTTTTATTACATAGTCAGAATTGAACACTCTGGCCAGAAACTGAGCCAGAATAAACCGGAGTAGCCTCTCTGGAAGTTAATGGAACGATAATGAATTACCCCAATTGAGAATTCAGAGTACCATTCCGGGATAGGTTGCTGGTGAAATATACAAAACAAAGCAAAAGACTAATTACATGCTGCGCATGAACACAGTCATCTTAAATTCTATTTCTTGAAAAGGCAGCTGAACAGTACAATTACCTGAGAAACACCTGGAATCCATCTTGACATTGTTTTTCTAGTAAAAGCTGTACATAGTGATTTGTATTTTTTTTTTAATTATACAAAAAGGCTTACAGTCAATTCCTCTTTCTTTCCCCACAAGCTCTGAATTAGCAAGGAAAAAAGCACCACCATGACTATTCTGTAAAACACTCAGTTTTAACTCATTAACACACCATACCTATCCTGGAATCTGAAATTTCATTTTATATAATAAATCCTTCCCAACCTTGGAAAAGTCAGAGTTGTGTGGCCACGCCAGCCTGAGAAGGATGTTCCTAGATGCTGTGATGGGCTACTAGCCCATGGGGCTAGCTGGTCCCTGGACTGGTCACGTATTGAGGCAGCCATTTCAGAGCCTCATCTTTTGGTGGCATAAAAAGGGAAAAGCTATGTATCTTCACGATTTGCTCTCAGTAATCTTTACTACAAAAATACCCTCTAAAACTATTTTTACTAATAACAAGAACTGCATTGATCTTGTTATCCAAAGATATCTAAGGAAAATAAAGCCAACCTCTCTTTACCAGCAACTGCATTCAGAATCTTTCCTAGCACAAATCACCGCACGAGCTCAGCGATTCAAAGTGCTGCTTTCTCCCAGACAGGGATTTTAAAGTCCTCGCATCCATGTGTAACAAAGGGATGATTTATTCTGAGATGCGGCCACAAATTAAAGTGTCAGTGTATTTCTGAACAGCAACAGCAGCAGCAGGGACGCAGCCTGAGCCATCAGGAGACGTGGGCAGTTCAACTCCGAGATGCCAGATTGCTAGAAGGAAAGGGTTTGATTTTTGTTTTTGCCTTCTAGTTTCCTACCCCAGACAGAGGATACAGATATATGGCACAGGTCAGGGTTAATACACTGCCACTGAGATAAGGGTCAAGACTGACTGAGCCAGCGGCTGTTGTTAACAAACGTGGTTTCACTTTTCTCCCATACTAGACCTTTAGCAAGCCACCCTAAAGAGAGGGGGATGAAGTGGGAAATAGCTTATGCTCATTTAAAAATAGTGCCACTTCTTCCTGTCTAACATCCCATGTTGTAAAAAAAAAAAAAAAAAAAAAAAAAAAAAAATGCAACATGATCTGTCCTTTGCTCCTATTAGTCCTTCTACAGAAAGATGGAGTGGCACTAAGCAAAACAGGCACAGTTCTTTCCTCCAAGCTCATAAAAGATCCGCTAAATCCCTAATCTGTACCACCAGAAGGTAGGAACTGTGGGTTCTGCCCTCGCCCTGCTAAGGCACACCTCGCCCAGACAGCGTGGTTTCCCTGTGCCCACCCCTTTCCTTCCAGCCAAACAGAGATTTGCTGACAGACAGTCTCCTGCCTAGGGGGAATTTACCAGCAGAATTATTTTAAGACAACTTTGCATGGTTCATGCAGAGAAAATTGTCCTCGGCTGGCTAGAGACACAACCCTGCTAGGTCTGCAGCTTTAGAAAACTAAAGTAATGTATTTTAACTGTAAAATATAAACATCTCCTGAAAGTGTCTTCTTATCTGGATGCTCAGTGCAGACCCTCAATGTCTATGCTACTTCAAAGAACAGAGGAACATTCACAGAGCTGGCTTTTCTCTGCACATAAAAGTGACTTCAGTCCCCTAAACACCAGCCAAACCTCGCAAGCAAGGCATACACTGAGAGGTGATATACTACCTACAATGGGATGACCATATTTCTTCTATCCTTTGCTATCCTCTCTTGGGGGAGAAACAGGGAAGCAATAAATCGCTCCTCTCCTTAGCTCTCCAAAGCTTAATCACTGCCTCCTCAAATGTCCAGCATGAGGTGGACAAGACTGTCCCCCTCTCCAGATGCAGGGGGAATGATGCTTTATCCAAACTACGTATGACTTTCCACCTATTACTTCCCTAGATTATCAAAATTCAGTTATGTTACAAAGCTAGTCAGGAAGTTCTCAGACATTTAAACAGCTCTTTGATATTCACATGCTCAGAAATATTTATTTTTTTTTTCACTAGGCGGTTCCTGAACCAAGTGTTGTAACCAAACAAAGAATAAACCATCAGTAAGCAGTTCAGTAGCCTAGATAGCAATATAATTCACTCACACAACCACACAAACGAAAGGCCAATCACAGTTTTGACCTTGCTGATGCTTTGTGAAAATGACTGACATGAATCTTGTGGTCCAAATACCTTAAGGATACCTTGAAAGCACTCGCAGCCCATCATATCAGTGATTCTCCGCTGATAATCTTCTAATCCCCACCCTGCTTCACAGGCAAAAGTTTTCTTACATGATAGGACTCATGACAGAGATTTGATTTTACCCTTGGTCTGCTGTAATCAGTGTCATCATCCTGCAATAATTGGAGTCAGCTGCTCGGTGTAATGGTTAGCTGAGTAACACCTTACATTTTTTTTTCTCAAAAAAAAAAATCAGTTTAGATGTAGTCAGGTGGGCAATCGAAGATCACATTACATTTCCATCATTTATGACCCACCTCCATCTCTGATCCTGGGGAAAAGACAGACATATTCATGCCACAAGTGCCAAAAATCTTTATCATATCATCAATGGCCAGAAGCACTTTCTATATTTTTTCTAAAAGCTGTAAGCTTCAACTATTTATTGAAAATATAAACTAGAAATTCCAGAAAGAAAATAGCCTTCTGCTCCACACTTTAATGAAAAGATAGAACACGCTTGTATGAGAAGTTTCATCTGCAAAAGCTAAGTGCACAATAGGAGTTTATCCCTCCTGGGTACCCAGGGAAGATGTGTATTTAATTTTATTCTGTGCCTTGATGGCAATTTCTGCTTGTTTAGTGATTTGTTAGTATTCTCAGAGCTTATAAACACTTGGCAGAACACATTCCTAAATCTCACTGGTTAAGGATACAGTTTTAAACATGGAGGGACATAAAAACAACAAAGTGGAATAAAAATAGGGCACATCATATGAAAATGAATGACAGCACAGTGCAGTGATTAAAAAATCATTTAATATAAAGGTTCATTTGCATTTTACATCTATCCCAAAATTTCCAAGTTTCTCATCTTCTTTATAATTCAATGTCAGAAGTGGAGCTGCTCTGTCACTAAATGTCAGTTCAGCTTTCTACACAGGCTCAAAGTCTTAGCTATCAAACAGTCCAATATAAAATCAATGGTAGCTATATTTGTTCAAAGTCATTGTATTTCAACAGCCACAACTACCAAAAAGCTAAGCAGACGTTTGCCTAACTTGCCATCACCCTTCTCCTGCCATTAAATCAGCAGCCAAAGGCGTTTAATCAGATCAGCAATGAAGTTACATCTGCTCCTGTGCCACTTTCTCAAAAACTGACCATTCATAATTTTCTCTCCTTTCTCCTCTATTTACCCCCAGATCTTCTGACTTTCTTGCACTGAGGATGCTCTGCGGTTCTGTTCCTGCTCTGCTTGTGAGGGATGTGTTGCATCTCCTTTGATGCCCAGGGCTGCGTACTTGCATGGCTTTGCAGTAAGCCAACTGGCCACTTCAGCAACATTCCTGAAAATCCTCCACTCAGTTCTTCCATGCTACTCTAACACAACCAAGAGAAGAGACTTAACTGATACAAGTCAGTAATCAATCACCTCCCAGTTACCTGAGCATCCGGCTCTAACAGTTCAACCAGAGTCCTTAAGCTGAGGGGTAGGCTGGGTGCTGTATCCCCATGCTAACCCACCTGTTAACAGTGTACATTCATTTTGAGGAATAGGGCTAAGTTATGCCAGTGAGAATTTTCTTTTCAAAAATCAAGGTTAGTGACAACATTTGAGTTGACCTTTTTGCTGAACAGAACCAAAATAAAATCAGATTTAATTTACAAGCAGCTTCCAGTGGAAGACAAGTATCAACATGTTTTCAGTCTCTTGCATAAAGGCTCATTTCTCACACCGTGGCCACACAAACAAGCAGCCGTGTTTTGCAGGGAGGTTTATTAAGCACACCTTGCTACACGGTTTCAAACAAGCGAGCACTGGAAATTGTGACTCAGATTTGCTGTTGTCAAGTGAGGAAATCAGGGAACTGAGTCTTCAGGCAGCCTACAAGCTGTCTCAGTCAAAGCAAACTGTGAGTAAGTGACAGACCTTCACCAAGGACAGGTAATGAACCGACTGCTCTTACTGCTGATTTGAACCAAGGAGCGGCGTTTGAATAAGCTGTGGATGAGGACTCATCTTGGAATACAGATGAAAGTTGATGCCAAGCCCTTAATATAAGTGATGTTTCACAGCAAATGGAGAGGCAGATAATTTTTGTCAAAGGAAAGCCCTTGTTACTAAGCTTTGTTTAGCACTAGGACTAAAGAAAAAAAACTGAACTGTTATATGCTGTGTGGCAACTACACACCAGGAAACACAGCCAGGTAAAAACCACAGGCGCTGGAGATCTGCACACAGTTCTGTTTTGTGGATTTTAGTGATTTATAAAAAATAAATTGGCCAAGAAAAATTTTACTACCAAGTATCTCATTTATATTGTACACTCATCTTTTTTTTTTTTTGTTTGTTTCCCATATCAATATAGTATTTCTAGAAATCCCAACAAAAAATGCTGCACACCTTTCACATTTAGAAAACAGGAGTCATTGGAAGCCGAGAACAAAGTATCTTAATTAACAAAGAACATCCAGTGGGTCACAAAATGTAACTGCTTTGGAAGAACAGCATTTCCATGACATTTTTCCAAGGTTGCCTGCGGGCTTCTCTGCTTTGAACGCTCCTTCTTGCTGCACACAATCTATCAGTTAGCTTCTCTGTCACATAATGCTACGTATGCTGTCTCAAATACAAAGGCATACATTTTGTTGTCTGCTTCATTTTCACTCCCCTTAGCATACACAGATCAAACGATGCAAGAAGCCAGTGTCTCACTGCTCAGAGATGTGTTCCAAATCTTCTCGCTTTTGCTGTGAGCCATATTCCTCCCACGTCTCCTGGGCCACGGGGCAACTTCAGGGAAATGACTAAGTGTTTTTATAACATGCTTTCTCTCTTCACCTCTTAAAGAAAAAAGACAGAGCAGTGAAGCTTTCACCTTCATCAAAATTCTGAAAGTCTTGTTTGAATTTGAAGATTGCATGTAGAATGTTCTGATGCTTTCAGCAGAAGCGATGAGCTACTAGTGAACCACATAGTTAATGATACTGTTCCTAAAACAGACCAAGTTTTATGTGTAACTAAAGAAGTTAATATTTGGTGGAGCATAATGAAGTAAAGTACTTTCAAACAGGGAACAGACAACAGCTTTCCTTCACATTTAAGGGTCTGCCTATTTTCTTTTAAGTTACTTTAATGTCTTCAGCAAATGAGCTGCATTCACAAAACATAGAAATGGTGGAACAAAATTAAAATAACCTTAAACAACTGAGAGTGCCCTAACGCCAACATCACCCTTATGCGAGAACTCCTGGGAAGTTACAAACAGGTTAACCCCTTTGTTTCACACGGTGGTTCTCCGTTTCGACTCCAAAGCCTTCCGATTGCCTGCCTCGTGTGCTTCCCTGGAAAGGTCTTAAGGAAATTGCTGGCAATCAGATACTCATGACCTGACCCTTCTCTCCCAGGAACCTAAGTAATGAGTATCCTTGTGAGAATTCAACTCATGGCTACAGATTAAAGAGCTATTTTTCTTCTGACAGAGGCAACAGCTCACAGCATGGCTGATCCCAAACAAGCACTGCTTTTGCCTTATTGAACTGCAGACAGTTGGAGTCTGCAGGATCAGCAGATGGAAATCTAGGGACAGCACTGTATAAGCAAAAACAATATTTTAGCCAGGAAAACAGACCTGGAAGATCCAAAGTCTCAGGTGCTGGAGCAGAGCCGAGCACAGCCAAAGCGCTGCTGGGAGGTGTTCTCCTACAAGTCGAGTTCATTTCTCTATTTTAAACAATTGAGTTCCTTACAGAGATAAAAATTAATGTACTGTCATAAGTGGTTTAGCTAATGACAAGGCTGTAGGCAAATGAAGGTGCATGGTGAGAGCAGGGTGAGAAAAACAAATGAATGTGCTGGCAGGTATAAAAAATTACACGAAATACTCCTCTGATTTGCAAAAAGGTGGTGGTAACAAATACAAACCAGTATTTTACTGTCAAAAACACATGTAACCGGGATTTGTGGAGAATCAGCAGTTTTCTCCAGCAATTTACAGACCTCAGATCTGAGGAAGAAGAGTTACACCAACTTAAAATGCTAGTGTTAAATGCAGCTTTATATTAGGTTTAGTCTCTCCTTATTTTCCTGCATTCTACATTTTCCCACCCAGTTCCTCCTCCTCCCCAGCTCACATTTACTGTTCTTCCCATTCAGACCATACTGTTTTGTGAAGATCGCCAAAACTGAACCCAAGAGCCTGCTCTGCAGAAGTTTGAACATTTGATTTGAGATTTTTGGTCTTGCTTAAATTGGTTGCATGCAATAACTTCCCAAGTTATTAACTGATTAATTAACAAAATCATGGAAGTTACTTTGGTCATTCTTGAATCTCTAGATTATTAGCTATCAGTGTAGATGCCAATGAGGTGCTTACTCACTTTTGTGCTAAGAAAGTTTAACATTTTTACTAAATAAAAAATAAACTCTCCTCTCAAACTAAACAAAGATATGCCCTGGCAGTAAAGCGGAAGGCATCTGAAATCGGCATAGTAAACTGATTTTCTGCCATGGACATCAGTACTGCAGACTAATTTGCTTTGGTTGTGATTTTCAAATGATTGAGGCAGTTATTTGGTTAAGAGAGGCTAAGAAAAACTATTATGGAATAACTGGCAATTTTAAATTTTAGTTTTATTCTTAATATATTCCAAAATACTGGTACATATAGACATGCGCTAATGTACCTATTCAGTTTCAAGTATGCTAATTTTGTACACAATTGATATCTACACAAAAGGCTAAGTCCTGTATTTTAATCTACATTCCTTAAAAAAAGGCAGTTAAAAATGGGCACCCATTTCAATTTATGTTTAGATATCCAAATTTATGCACAAATTCCTAGAAGAATGGGTACTGTGCAGCTCATTGAGCATCCAAATTCTGTTTCTATGAAAAGAGTTATAGTGTGTCTCTTTTACATGCTGACAGAATGAACTATTAATGACAATTTTATAAGCTACAAGGGAAGGAAAGTTTAGCAGCTTGACTACAGGGATACCTTCTTGAGAAAGGTGAGCTACTACGTTTAAATTTGTGATGAATACAAAAAAAGGCCCAGGGACTTCAGTGTGATGATTAGTCCCAGGTGATCAAAGGAATATCAGAAAAGCTGTCACTAGGTAAAGACTTGGGTAAAGAAAAGTGCAGAGAGACTAATTCATCTCATCATGCTTTTATTTACACCTACCCTTTTTAAAGAAAAGTTAGATCTTCAGCTGCTAAGACAAGGGAGTCATATTTTGGTTACATAAACCCATATCATTGTTTCATCTGAACATACAGCTTTCAGATTGAGATTTAACCTAACTACAGCAAAAATGGTTCAGTTTTAGAATGTATATTGCAAGAGTGGGTTTTGCACCTGTCTTCCTATACATATGTGAAGTTCTGAACCTCATGAATTGCCATTTTGCTCTTTACAGAGGGTCAGCAGTTGTCACATTATATGTGTAATACCAAAGTAAAATAAGTCAAACATATAAACAAAAATAAAAAATAAATAAAAGTAATTAAAATGAGGCTTTTGTAAGCATGAGGAAACACATTCTTTGTTTCAGATATGTTGGGTTCCAGTCTCCACTCAATTAAAGAGAACAGAGGAGAGAGTTTATGATACTTTTGATTTGGCATTACATCTTTTGTTCCCTTTAACTTGTTCAGTAAAAGTCAAAAAACTACTAAGATGCTGCTGACAGCTCCAGTTTTGAAAATGTCTCTCCTCCATCAGGTCACATGTGAGTAAGCTGTCTTTCAGAGTGTGTAACATAACGTTTGATCTTGAACACAGGATTTGTAACTGGTAGCTTCTTTATGAGATCATTTGGCCTGTTGTATGTAAAGGAGCATAAATCAACAAGCTCAGATTAATCTTTAAAAACACGCAGAATATAGCAAAACGCACTATAAAAACTGGACTAATAATTGCAGACATCATTTGCCTATTGTCTCTGAATTATTTTAAAGCCATTTTTTCCCTTCTAAGTTTTACAGACACCTAAGTTTTACTCTACACGAAACTTCTGTATGTACGACGTATGCAGTGTTATTCAGATTGAGGAAAAGGGTCCTGGAGGACAGCCTTTCATCCTGAAGATGAAAACGAACTTCTCAGCTTTCCAGTACAACGCTCAACAAAAAGCTGCTTTCCAAGAAATCTGGCATCATGCCAAATGATTTTTGTAGAATTTGTACAGCTATCATTTAGGGTTTCTATTAATTAAAACAACTTTTTTTTTTTTCTAGCACAGTTTTATCACCTCACGTTCAGTATTTTAGACTGATCTATGTGCTACTTTAAGAATAAAAACTAAAAGACAAATAGCATAGTGATTTTATTACAGTACTTAATACTTGAGATGGACACAAATAATGAAAATACTCAGTAAAACACACAGGACAGAAGATGAAGAAGTAAAAAAAAAAAAAAAAAAAAAAAAAAAAAAAAA
>WHYT01017297.1:120009-152659 GCA_009806455.1 Tetrax tetrax
AAACAAAACCAAAAACCCAAACACAATCAGTTTAGGGGAGTATTGCATTCATGACTTTTACCTCAAAGAGCAAAGGGACTTTCTTCTTCATAATCAAAGGCTTTTTAAAGGATTAAAAGAGAACAAAATAATTTTCTATTCTTATTTTTGTATAGCGTGAAGATTTTGACATTTCTTTAGATATAAACTATGTTTCCAATCAAGTATTCCTTGGGTTCTCCACTGAAGAAACAAAAAAGGGCTACAGGAAGCAAAGCTAAACAGGGAAACCAACTCTTAAATCTAGCAAAAACCTACTGCACTCAGCGTGAAGTTTAGTTGAGAAAATTTCAAGTTAAAGCCAAAGATGCATGCTTTAACCTGGAAAAGTAATAAATCAAGGAAACAACCACAGGTTACAGTGCAATCTTCAGCAACCCAGCTTCTAATCAAGATAGGCTGTTTGCTTGAATGAGACATTGTAACAGATGGGAAGTAATTAAGAGAATTATTACAGTGAATGTTGCGCAGCTGGCCAGAGTAAAGGTCTTTACAGCATTTTGTCAGAGAGAAAGCAACATTCAAAATTCAGAAGTGGAAGCTCGTTGCTATGCAAAAAAATCAGTGTGGGTAAACAGCAGTGGAAACTTCTGATTCCTCGAGTCACTACCAGCCGTGACAAAACACACTCAAAACATGAAGTTTAAGACGACAACCTACAAAATATTCATCTTAAAGTGAAAAAACCTGTTATGAAATGTTCAACAGCCACAGGTTTCAGGTCAAGCCATCAAACTTAGCTCGAATGTGCTGCTCGCTGAACACAAGACTCTGCTCTGCAAGAACCTGCAGTATCCGGGCTTTGTTGGTTGCCACTGATACGCAGCCTATTCAACAGCTGAAGATAAGGGCTTTTATCCTAATGTTCAGGATTACAGAAACTTGCTATCAGTACCCCTGCAGGTACTAATTTCTCAAGAACCAATACTTCTCTTTGATGAAAGGATACATCTCCAAGAGCTGATACAGCTAAACCCAAGATCAACTCTCCTGACGTACATTCATATTTCCAAGAGGGAAGGGAATAAAAACACATTACATTATTTCCATATAAATTTTTAAATTTGCCTTCAGCATACCATGAAGTATACTTAAATATTTTTGATGCCTTTTCTTCCTCTGTGAATTACATGTCCATATACAACCATTCAGATACTAAAAGTGAATACCTACCTTTGTAAACATGCACAAGAAAACTATCATAATAAATGGTGTGAACTGAACACAAAATAATAAATTCCCATTGAATTAGACCTGATTATTATTTACATTAAAAGCAGTTCAACCATAACAGTCACAATAAAGTAAAACATCCTTTACCAAAAAAAAAAAAAAAAAGAAGTCTGGCTCAGTTTTACCTTTCCAAAATAACCCCCAGGAAAAGTAAACCTCTGACTGCACCTTTTGGTGAACCAATTTACGACTCAAAGAATTGTTTAGAGTAGGCATGTGACATGAAGGTCATAATGACACTGTGTGATAGAGCAGCTTCGCATAGATGAAAAATAAATCACTGTTGTCACTATACATTGCATTCAGTAATTTCTATGGTCCATAATACATGTATTGAAGCATATTTTGGTATAAGAATAATAATTATTGCTAGTTCTTTTAATTACAACAGATCTCCAAAGGACCATTATGCTGGTTACTAAATAAATACACACAGAGTCTGTGACTTAAAGCACAAGAACAAACAAAAGGTGTTAGGATAGGGATTACCCCAGGCAGGTTATTGATGACTGGCAGAAGTTTCCTATTTACCTGACAAGCAGTTGTTCTTTAACTATTTATTGAAGAAGGATGACAGAGAGCAGTGCTGCAGGCACTGCGCCAGCAGCACTAACGCTATAGTTTCACAACTGATGAATCACATTCTCAACCAAAGGGGTGTTGAAATATGTCTTCTGTAGTTCATGAAGAAGAGAGAACAAAGAAAGGGTTCCACTGAATTAGCGCTGCCTTCTAGATGGTCAAGTTACAGGTTTTGCAAAGGAAATAAGTATCAGAATGTGCTTGCTCAGTTCAAAAGTGCCTTGACTTAACAGAATTTATGTCCAGCTCTGCTCTAATTACAGCCTGTTGGGTACGCGTCAAATTGCCGTGAAATATGAGCAAGAACAGAAGGAAGCTCTACATTTCCTTTACGTGTCCCATAGGAACATATTGGTACCTCACATAAATACAATGAGGATCTGTTATCTCCACCTAATGCTGCTTAATACTTTCAGGCTGTTGAGTCATAGCAAAGTACAACACATTTTGAGGAGAAGTAGAGGGAACATTAAAATTCCAGCAAGCTGGGTACAAACATATAGATAGTTCACTTCCTTAGGGGGAAAACCAGTTTATTCACGGAAGATAAAATTTATAAAGATACTGCTTCATTGACGGATTTGATTTTGAATTTTTTTTTTAATAACTGGAACTTCATGTTATTTGTTCCTCTTTGCATGGATATATTGAATCCAAAGAAAAAATGTGAAATAATCCCACCTCTGTTTGAAATGTACATTGCTAAACTGTTTAAACTACATTTGTTTTTAAGTGGAGGAAAAATATCCCCAGTATTCATGGAAGTGGATTAAGCTTGGAATTTCCAGCTTGGACCAGCAACGAGTCTAAAATTGAAGTCTTACAATTTAACTTAGATCTGATAAAGACAGTTAATTTGATTATTTAAGCAGAGCTTTAATTAATAAATATTTTACAGCTTAAGAAGGAAACAAAGATCCTTCATAGATGACTTTTAGTCATATGGGAATAACATGCCAACAAATATTTTTAAATTTTATATTGGTCAATGCTGTTGCACCTAAACTTCAGTGTGGTCATTAGGTACTCTACTTTTTTGATCAATTACCAAATTTACTAATCTGCCATAGTCTTACCAAAGCACAAATCCATTACCATTATATGATCATTATTATACAACTTTACCGAATAAATAATGACTTATTTAGACACAACCACATTCAGCTACATCACTTTATATACTGAAGTATATACAATGCAGAGGCACAGGCAGTTTTGAGAACTGACATAGTAATATTTTAAAGTAATACCTTATTAATCCCTCTTCGTGCAATATTCATAATAGGACTTTTAAAGGGACATGAAATGTATTGATATTTGTCCTGTAAATGCATTTTGACCATGACACAGAGGAAAAGCAGTTTGGCAACCGCAAATGTTTAACAGGCATAAAATCATCAGGTTATGGCGAGGAAAAAATAAAAGAAAGGATCAATACCAAATTTCAGAAAAAGGTGCCTACAGCTTTAAGGGAAAAGGATATAAGATTATTTCTTGGGATGAACTATTTCCAATTATAGCTTGACAAAAAAAATAAAATAATAATGTAAGCCTGAAGTCAATTAAAATGACCAAGTCCTAGAACTCCTTAGAAAAGGCTTCAAAAGAGAAGCCTTCACAGATGGAACTTTAACTGCACAGCACAGTCGGGTACTGATACAATAGGTATTTTTAAAATAACTTTGATCAAAGCTTATTAATCAGCAGCATCAAGCCATCAGTGGTTTGGACTACACAAGAGAACTAATTAAATTTAAAGGGCCATAGCCTCCTGAAGGCACAACATGTAATCCCCAAGGTAAGAAACTGAATGAAGGGGATGAGAACATTTGCATAGTAAAACACTGGAAAATGGCAAGGTGCTCGCTCTTATTTATTTTAGGCATTACAGCAATTTTATTAGAACCATTTTTGAATCTGTCCTCATCATCAAACATGTAGAAAAGTACCAGCATTGGAAGTCTGAGGATTCACTTAACCTGGAATATTTCCATACATCTGGCAAGAAACTCAGAACACAATCTCATTTAATCCAGCAGGCCAGATCATGAGATCCTTCCTTACCCCAAGAGCAGTAACTTCCACCAATTTAAATGTGAAATATGACTAAGGAATTCACAGGCAAAACAAAATAGAGAGAAAGCAAGCTGACTGTAAATTCGTGCCTAGGAGCCTCGTTTTGTCTATAGACAGACAAATATAATAGCATTTTAACTGAAAATAACAATAATAAATTGCAAAATAATTTCTTCCATTGCTTATCTCCCAGCTGCTGAATTATCCTTCATATTTATTACAGATTTCAGTATCTAACATCTTTCCTTGCAGTTTTGTCATGTGTCTGGGAATAACTTTCTCTTCTCTGGTCATATTCCAAACACTGTGAAGAGGGAAACTATTACTTCTTCATCTACCTTTCAGGCTCCTGGGAACGATGCAGAAAGTATGAATGTTTATCGAATCCTTACTCCTGTTTTAAAGGCTTTGTGACATACGGACCATGGAAGTATTTTTCAGTTAATAGAAGGGTTTCATTTGTATGACAAAGATATGATCGCTAATCAAGACATCAAATGATGTTTTCTTAGTCTGATAATCTTACTGTCATTTTAAGTCCCCTAAGAGAAAAGACTCAATAGGTAGAGTAAATAATAGTAAAATTTAGCACTGAGCAAAAGAAAGAGGAATCAGTAGCAGTTGGGTTGCTTTCTGGATTGTCCGTACTCAGAACAAAGGTTTCTGCATTCTAAACTGACAGAAACTTCTTATATCAGTGTGGTGGCATCATGTGGAGTCACCAGCCCACTCTTGTGGGCTAAGAGAAATACAGACCGGCAATTTCCAGCCTCTTTTCCAAAAAAAAAAAAAAAACCCAAACAAAAAACCCCACAAGAGATCCTGTGGCAATAAAACATGAAAAGAACTGCAGTCTTATTCCAATCAATACTTCTCTGTAATCTTTCCAAGCCTGCTCCAGGTGCGTCTCATCTCTGTGTGCGTATCATTCTTTCTACAGTGACAGGATCTAATGGTCTCAACCAAAAATGATGACCCTAAAAATGCTAGACAGTAGTGAAGCTAAAGAAAACATCAGATATTGGATTAAAGAGTTGAAGTGCAACATGTGAGGGAGGAGTGAAACGACGAGATGGCACATCAGCAGTCTCAAGTGTGGGGCATGTGAAGAGTTGTTGGAACTTTGAAGTACTAGAAGCAAAAGCAACAACTCTATCTGGTTTTGGTGGCTCAGTGAGCATCTTACAAACCCTGGAGTAAAACAAACCAAAAGCAATCCCTCCCTGCTCCCAAGAAACATTCACATCTTCCCATTCATGAAGAACTGCTTTACAGTAGGAGCATTTCCTTCCTGTCCTCCTTCCAGAACAGAATTTTTTTCAAAGAGCTCACAGGCATTTACAAGGACCTGGCACATCATCTATAGCTGCTGCTTAAAGTTCATTAATCTGCAGTGAAAGCAGGAGTTGTGTGCACTTCTCAATCTCACATTCACAAACCTGATCAATATGTCAAAGAAATTTCCCTCATGCTCATGGCATGATGGTCAAAGCTGTTGTACCGAAAGACATACAGTATTATTTACAAAAGTTGTACTATTTCTGAAAGTTGTACTTCTTATATACATCAGTTGTTTTCCTGAGTGCTTTACAGTAAAATACCTACTACTTCAATTTTAATTTGCTCTTTTACAATACAAAGTGTTAACTATATCAGTGTGTAGATTAAAGATAAAAACTACCATGTTTCAGTTGATTTTGGCTTTAAGCTATGAAGTAGAAACTGTTGTCAAAAAGCAAATGATAAATTATATCTACAAATAGTACCGTTAAGTGCCAAAACCCTAAATTTTTAGGTAATTAGGTTAAAGTTTAACTGCTATTGGAGGGAAAAGGTCTCTACGCAAAATTTATCTGAAGCTGATCAAATGAAGGTAAATGCCTCCTGTGCAGACGTTGAAAACCTACCAGATAGTCTTGCTGAGTATTCATGCATGAGTAAACTAATTTTTGTAGAGGACATAAGAAATGCTTTTATTCTGCCATTCACCTGCTGTTACAGAGGAAAAGCTGTCACAGTAACAGCCATTTGCACTGCCAAACACAGCACAGGTTGTGTACTACTTCTAAGTTCATACTTACATGAACAAGATCTTGCCTTTTTATTAAAAGCATGCCATTGTGATTTCAACACTGGCAGTGATGGTAAGAACCCATCCAGCAGCTCCAAACTGCTCCATCAGTTAATTATCCTGCCAGGAATAATGACCCACTTTTGTCTAATGTCTAATGTTAAGTTCCAGTTATGCAAGTTCATTAAACACCTATGTCTCCTGGATGGAAAGACCATCTACAATGACATCATTTTGCAATGTAGTTTCTTTTAGACTGTGAAAACAATGATCGTTTAAGATCCTTCTCAGGAATTCATTTAAATCATGTGCTAATCCCTCCACTGTTATCACAATGTTATTCTCCCCAGCTTGCTAACATTTAAATTTTTCTTCAAATACGGATCTTCAAACTTGACATAGCACTGCATCAAGGAGCCAAAATATATCTCAACTCAAAATCACACAATCCCTTTTGCCACAGTTTTGCAAATCTACTTATTTTCACACTCAGTGTCTTCTTTGATTTAGCGTTGTTTGTTTGTTTGAAATTTAACATCATCGCCACTCATGGTCTATATGTTCTTTAGTTTCCAAAGCAGCCTTACACTAGATCAGTGGTTCCCTATCCGGTGAGGCAGGTATCACTTGGAAGTTACAAACGGATGAGAGTTCAGATATCAACTGAACTAATGTGGCTAAGCCCAAGCTGGTTCCTGCAAGGCCAGGCAGTGCCAGCCTCCCAGAACAGGTGCAATATGGAGCAGAGTGCAAATGCTGTTCAAGTACCTCTTGGCTTCGCTAGATGGATCCACCTGAGGAAGATGACCCAGCTTTATGTGGCAGAAGGAACTAGACAAAGCAAAGCTTGAGATATTGTCAGTTTTCTCAAGTGACGCATAGCTGTCAAAGGACTGGAAATTATGGCATTACACAGTCTTAGAATGCATACCTTTTGTCTATAGTTGGTGTATCACAAAACGTAAACCAGTTTATATAAATGACCTTCAGTTTCACACTCCACAGATACAAGGATTGATAACTTTCCATTTATATTTAAAGATAGAAATACTACTTCATTTAAGAATATGTTTCTCACACGTTACGTTAATTTCCATGTTCTAATTTCTTGAAGAAAATCTCGTGCAGCATGATATCTAATGGAAGTCAGTCTGTTACTTTACTAATTCGACCTTCACCAGCAAGCTAGTAAACTTGCCACAGAAGACATGAGTGCCTAGTTTCCAACCTCCAGTTTCTGCACCTTTACAAAGATGTAATTAACCATTCTTACTTTTTTCCTTAGTATTTTTCTTCACTGAATCTTGTTCCCATAATTGCCTCAGATCAACACCATACTGATAACACCCAAAATGAATGTGCCATTTAATTTAGTTTTACTTTTGGTAAATATTAGCAGCTTTTTTCCAAATCCCCGGGAATGCCCTCAGTGCCCTGAAAATTCTTGAAGAAAAACAATTATTAGTGGTTAAGAAAAATCCTCAGTCAGCTTTTAAAACTCTGCAATTCAACATTTCCTGACTGGTTAATTTTAAAATGTCTAGATTTCACAGCTGCTGTTTCATGTCTCCTCGAGTTGCTAGAACAGAACTACATTATGACGCAACTACACCTAGTTTTCCCCTCTAAACACAAACCAAAAGCACTTACTGAACACAGCTGCTTTTTCAATTGCTAGTGAATTTTTTAATCATTGCACTAATAGGCCAGTAACAGCTGCATATATGCTCTCAAGTGACTTGAAGACTGGTCATTGGCCTTTTACCTCCTGGCCTGAGACTCTCTGCCTTTATATCGTGTGCCATTTTCAGTCACCTCCTTTAGTTCCTACTTTTCATTTAGGATAACCAGCATCAGCTTCCTGCTTTTAAAATTTTGGACTTACACATATACAAATGCACACTTATTATGTGTATATATGTGCATATACATACTTGCCTTCACTTTCCTTCAAAATAGTTTTTAGATTATGATCTTTTCTCTTGATTGTGACTTTTCACCAATATCTACTACAACTTTCTCAAAGATTTTCTAATTTTCATTGACTCCTGCAACCCATGCCATGACATTTCAAATTCAAATGGAAAAGAAATGTAATGTTGGACTAAGAGATAGGAAAATTAAGATGAACAGAAAAAAATCCAAGCATTATCTGCATTATCTTTCATGCCTTGCAATCCCTGATGCTTGATGTAGCTATGAGCTTCATTATCTGCTCATGCCAGGCACACCTGAATCACTATCTTCTTCAGAGACACAGTGCCTCAGACTCTTTTTGCATGTGAAAATCCTTTATCACATTACGATACTCAGCTCCTATCTGTGCTCTTCTATTGTTGAGGGACAGAGAAAGCTGTGTACATGGGAAGACTATAAACTGACCTAAGTGATACTCATTGTGCAGGTTCAAGAATGCCACTACCTTGAAAAGCTTGAGTGTGTTACCCGAAGGATTAAGTTTATAGTTATATTATTTGCAAATTTTGCAGTTGAAAGAACTCTCTAATCAAAATCCTGAGAATTGTATCCCTCAAAGTGAACAGAAAGCACATTTTTGTTTACAACTCAAATAAAAACACAGTTGCTATTTTTTTCCTATAACATTGATCAGTCCAGTCCCTCATGATTGCCTGAGTAGGGCAGTGGGATTTTGTTTTCATTTTTAAATACATACATTTCTCTCAAAACCCTCATTGAGCTACTGAACCTAGCAAAAGAATCAACATCTTCCACTTTCCCTTGCCTTTTCACCAAACATAATGTATTTCTCCTCACGTTATCTGAATTGACCAAATACCACTTGAAAGCAAAGGTTTCTGAACTGAAGAGCATCATATAATATAAAATTTTTTCTTTCCACGATTACAACTTTTTCCATTCGTCTGAAGCTCTGCCTACTTTATATTACATCAGAAAGTCCACAACAAACAGGATCATATGAGTTACAAATCTGAATACCACTGGTATCAAGGTCTCGAACACTTCTGGCTCTCAATATGCACAGTAAGCTGTTTTAAAAAGTTGTCTTGATTACCTTTACCTATGGTGAAAATAGAAAGGTCCAGTAAGACAACTCATAGCATACTTTGCAGACTTGAAGGGAAGTTGTTATATATATATATAAAACTATATGGCAAGTATAATGCAGTTTTAAAGCTCTGATAGCATTTGTCTTGCATATTCCTAATTGTTTGCCAAAACAGGTGAGAATGTCTTACGATTCACAGTTAAATATTGTAGAACAGGCAATTGCTCTATCCCTTACAATTTACAAGTCTCTAGTCCTGGAAAAATTAGTCAAATTAAGTTTCATGAGCATCTTCATGAGTTTAAAAATTCACTGACAAATTAACATTAATTCTGCTATAAATACATTTTTATTCCATTTATGCACGCAGTCTTTTTATAGCTGTTAAACCTCCTCTCTTTCCCCTTTTAAACACTATTGAAACTGTCAGGAACTACATTTTACATTTTAGCAACCATTGCGTACACATCATGATTCCTAGAATTTAAAATGGAATTGTTGATGGTTCAGCTACTGTTAGACTGTCATTAGTTCTGCAAAGTACGTAATCTGTCATCTTTGAAGAAATGACAGTACCTTCACTTGTACAACATGCTTTTAAACTTCCTCTCTCTAATTTGAAAATTCTAGTATTATACTCTGTTTCAAGAGAGATATTTTTAAGGCTTGCAGGTTGGCTTGTCACAGAGCAATTTGTCAGGTAGCATTTTGTCTTCATTAAGGTTTATTCACATAAAGTGATTGGCCTGTCCGTGATATTCCTCAAAGACAATGCACTCTGTCTTACCTGATGGTAATGAGGCCTGTGTTAAATTTTCACTTTCCTCATCAGTGCTGCCATCATAGTCATTTTCTCTCCCTGTAGTCATCTGAGTGGTATCTATACTGTCCCTAGGAAAAAAAACAAAACAAAACAAAACAAAACCCCACATCTTTGCCATCTATTACTCCTGCAAATAATTTACAATTATTAGGCAACGCAAGCTAACACATATCAACATAGAGTACCCATGCTGAATGGCTTAGCATAGTCATAAACAAAGACAGATGATAAAAGGTAAGTTAAGATACAAAAAAGCAGGATAAAAATAGTGAAGAATTTAAGGTGTGTTGTAGCAGTAGAATAATTCACCTTTTCTGGATATTTTTAAATAAAAAGTACATAAAAACACTTAGATTTAGATATTTTTGTTTCCCAAGGGACAAAAATAATCAAATACTCCAGGGAGTATGCATCTGTAAGTACCACCTACGAAATGGCAGAGACATACATACTCCGATTGGAAAATCAACTGCAACCTAACAGAAAAAAGGACAGATTCACTGAATATTTAGTTCTTGGCTACAGCATACAAAGCAATATGCTGCTATTTGCAGTAATGTCACAAAGAATCCTCTGCTATCATGACTAACAGTATTGTTTTGGATAACCAAGCACTTAGCCAGGAAGAACTGTCATTCACTCTTAGAGCCAAAGAAATGGAAGCTAAACTAAACTAAACTATGCATCAGGTATGATACCAAGTAACTCAGGAAAACCAAGAAATACCTTGTACACTTGGCATCCGCTGCAGCTTCTTTAGCTTCATTCAACAACTTCTGTAAGTTTCTTATCTTTGCCTTCTTTTCATTCAGCACCAAAATAAATCGGTTATAAAGATCTGCCTCTAGCTCTTCTTTAGCTTCCACACATTTTTCCAGCCTAGAATGCAAAATTAACTGTTACACTACTTCTTTTTAAAATGCTAAGAAAATTCTCTAGTGAACCCAGTCTTCCTATTACAGGAATCCCTATACCAAACCACGCATGACTAGTCCAGCATTTTGTATCTAAAACAGGCCAGAAGCAGCTTTTTTTTTTTTTTTTTCCAAGAGGAAAATTTTCTTTTCCTGCTTTTTTTGAGAGGTTCTTGCACATATGTATCTGAGACAACTAAAATTTAAACAGGCAAGTGTTCTTTAGTTTCAACGCTGAATTCACCACAGTGGGCATATCTTAACAGGATATATGTAATGAGATTAGAAAAAAATATGATCAACTTGACAGATCCCAAGTCTGGACCACACACTCTGACTTGAAATATATTTGAACATAAAAAAAAACCCAAAAACCAAGAACTCCCCCAAAAACCCAAAACAACAACAAAAAAAACCCTTAAGAAACAGGCAGCTCCACTCCAACATGAGCTGAGATGACCACCAAATACTTTGGGCAACTGAAACAGCTCCAGAACTATTTCCTTGCCAGGACTCCCCAGGAAGATGTGGGTGACAGAGACCTTTGCCCGACCATTTTCCATCAACAGTTGTGCACGGCTTGTTCTGGTGAGCCGACAACAGAAACCAGTTCCTGGAAAAGCTCAGTCATAGCAGCAACACCTGATGGCAACCGTAATCCCTTACAGACATACGAACAAACACAACGCTAACGACTCCAGTGCTGAGGACTCCGTTTTCAATTACACAGATGCAGAGCTGACATCTTGGCACATTTGCAGCCACCACTAGGCAGATCTCTCTCTTTGTTTTTCCTCTGAACCAACCACAATGGCTGGACTAAACACTTAAAATATATTTTAAAATGTTTTAAAAGCTCTTAATGAGTATCCTCAGAGTAAAACTTCTTCAGGCTTTTAAAGGTTTAATGTGGACTTGTGGGTACCTCACTAAAACAAAGCACAAGGGAAATATAAAATTAAGAGTATGAATGTATACTGTCTCATAAGCAAAGCAAAACTGGAATACAAGCAAACATGAGCACAATATGTGAAGTGACTTACAGCGAACATGATATTTACTTCCCGTTTTTCATAACTTTCTAGTCCTTGAGTTGAACCACAAACATTTTAATGGCAAATAACTATTGATCATCTTATTGATCACAGTAACTACAGCAAATAGTCATAACTTTAAACAATATTCTTTTCACCAACCTGTACAAGGTTGGTAAAAAAGTGTAGAAGACTTCCTTTGTTATTAAACCCAAACACATACCAGATATAAAAATATTAATTTATAAGGTAAGAAATTTCAACAAACTTCCTATATAAATACTGATTATTTTGTTCACAGATCAAAACCATATATGATGTAAGAAGAAAGACAATAGAAAATAATCTCAAGAAGTATTAAGTCTACTGTGCAATGCTTTAGGGATATGCTTGATAAATAATTCATCTAATTTAAATGCAAATAGCAGAACATCATTACCATATAGATCGGTTCAATAATTCCTAAATGAAAGATCATATGTACTAATCAACTACCAGGAGACTTTCCACCTACAAAAGGAAAGTTAACTGTTTAGTGGGGAACAAATAGATAATTCACAAAGAATCATAAACCCTGATACAGGGTCCAGAAGTGCCTTGATCAGCTCATGGAAAGAAAAATGTAAGGACAGGAATTGCCTTCCACTTATTAAGCAGAATTCAGCCATTTAAAAAAAAAAAGATCTAAAAAAATACAGCTGTTCAGTAAACTGCCATTTATATGCTTGAAACTAATTATGTCTCTATACATTAAAATGGAAAACAAGGATTTTGTGTAATCCTGTCTGTATCAAATCCTATAGAAAAGCCTTCTCTTCCTGCACATGAAACAATACTAACTAAAGAAAGTGCTCACTACTGTGCCTTTATTTTGTCAATGGACTGCTTTATGTCAGAGCAGCTGAGGATGGTATAAATAGTTACACTTTTGCTGACTTGGCCAAAAAGATGTCACGTAAGATAACTTCAGTGAGGCCCTTGAATCCTGCAAAGAGATCCACTGATGAAAATCCACATAACTGTAAGCTCTCAATGAAGTAAAGCTGATGCTGCCTGGATGTTTAGCAGCACAGTGTTGTAGGTATTAGGTAGGTTCTACCTACTGCAAGATTTGGCAATTTCTTCAGCCTCTAGAGGAAAACATCAGCATCTCGAAAAATACATGATTACTATATGCACAGATTAGAATATTAACTATTCCCTGTAGGCAAAATCAATTAGTAGTATGCCATCAGTTAATCTTATATGCTTATCTTCATTTAGGAGAACACATCTTTTTGATTTTTTTCCTGTTGTTTAAAATAATTAATATGTAAGTACATTCTCCAGTAATAGATACGACACTAATTTGGCACAACATTAAATCAGTGTAAGATAGTATTACTACATTAACGCTATATTTGCAAGTTTTAAGTCTTTAAAAATATCCTATTGTATGACATATGATGATACTTAAGAATGGAATAGTAAACAGCAACAGTCCTCTGGTGCTTGGGAACAGGGATGCATCAATTACGCAGAAGGTATGCGTGCGTGGGGCGGCTCTGGCTGTAACTCTGCAGAGCCTTTAGGATCCACTCAAGCACGCACTACCTGAATTACGTGACCACTAAGCAAAGCTGGCTGGGTTTCATTCCAATACCTCATCGGTTACAAATACAAACTTTAATTGCCATTTGTCGCATGCTTGTGCCTGTACGTGGTTTGTCTCACTAAAATCTGTCCACAGGCCAAGTAAAGAAGCTGCTCATCTCAAAGACAACTTTCAAGCACAATGAAAATAGAAGTTAATGGCTAGAGTGGTGCAAGTCTTATTTGCATGTGCTTTCCAATCCCTGTCCTCTTACATCTATCTCTCTGTTACGCAAGTGCAATGCTTTAATGTGCCAGATATGCCCAAGCTGATACCATCGCAAAGCTTGTACAGCCTAGTGAAAGCAGCTAGTATTAGGAATGGTTATAGGAGTAATTGAGAAAATAAGTAACTGTCCATTTCTTAAGTGCTGCCTAAACGTAGAGCAATCACACATGCTTCAATAGCCTTTAACGCGAACTACATAACTTAATGGCATTTATACATTTTCCACACTGTGATACTAGAAAAAAAAAAAATTCAGCCTCTCTGCTATTTATCCTTGTCCTCAGTGCGCTGAAATAATTACTGGTCTTACAGCATTGCTCTACTACATTTCAGATTCACCCTTCCCCCAACGTTGTCAATGGTATTGAATCTTGATGAGCTAATGCTGAAGAGTCAGTTTCACACACCAAACTACCTGGTCTGCATTTTTATAAGCTGCTTGTGGTTTAAATACACTGTCAGGATAGTTGACCACAACATAGATGAACAGCTATTATGATTTTGGCTTGTCTACACTAATTTTGGATGCTTAACACAAAATACGTACCACTCCCAAATCAGAAATTGTGTTTTATTGGGCAAGCATTATTTTGCTACATATTATTACTTTACATTTACCATCTTAATTATCTATATGAAATAAAAGCATTATTCTGCTACACCTCAAGAGACCCCAGAGAGCTACAGGGCAAAGCTGCTGAGCTGAGTTCACGAAACCTTCACAACAGTCAAGAAAATTAGAGTAGGGAAATGGAAATGGGATGATTGAATTATTCCATCCAATGCCCCATGGTTAAACTGAACAAACACAGCTCTTGGAAGTCTGCATGCTATGTTTTAATTCTAATGAGTTCTTGAAGAGAGAGATTTTAAGGAAATGGAACTGCAGGACTGAAACTCTGGAGCTGGTGTGCCTTAGCTCCAGGCAAAGAGGCAGCACAATTCTCTACAGCACATGCTTTATATTTGATGTTTTACCACTCAACAGTGCAAGTGATACAGAATGTGAAGGGTGAAATCCCATCTACTGAACAAAGACAGGCAAAGCTTTTGTTCAGCTCCAAGAAAGTCACAACACTAGGTCCAGCATTTGGAGCCAAAAGAGAGACCGCTGGGTAGACTAGGCTTTGGCAAAAAGAAAAAAAAAAAAACAAAACCAAACTGAAAAAGCAACACTATTTGGATGAAAATTACTTTTAGTCTCCATTTAGTGGACATTGCCAAAGTTTGGTGACCATACAACTCTCAGTATTTATTTTGAAAAATCATGTTTCAGCTTTTGAAAATATAAACATACTAAAGAAAACCACCCACTTTAGAAGCCTGAATACACTGCTTCCGAGAGGAAAGGCTGTCAGGCAACCGTGATTTTTTTTTTTTTTCCATGGGGTTACTCTTTAAAAGTGCCACACCACCATGGAAATTGATACAAGCACTAATGCCTATTACACATTAGCGTGTAATGCAGTACAGCACACTGGTTATACAATACGCTATTGTTCAATAAACTGTTAAGCAGTAAAACACCACTTAGGAAGGCCATATGTTTGCCAGGGAGATTGTCAGGAGAAACTGTTACTCATTTTAATGAGAGGCAAACAAAACCCCTCCCAAAAGTTAGCCCTCTTTTTCAAGGTAAATTAACGCCAATTAGCTACATTCTTTCATCAGTCTTCCTAAGTGTGGTTTTTCAGATAAAGCTACAAGAAAACCCCAAGATAAATCTTTGACTAAGAATTTTATGCTAACTGAAATAAACATAGGTTACTTCACTACAGAGTGTAGTGGAAGATAATTCAGACCATAAATGCAATGACAATTATAAAAATCTCTTGTAAATTAATGGTACTCTTTCCTATAATGACACACTCATTTTCCAATTCTGTCTGCTTTGACAAGGCAAATAGTATAAAGAAAGAGCATCTTATTTCCCACTCGAAAATGCAAATAATTTAAATTGCTAGTCCTAAGAATTACAGGAAATAACGGAAAACAAAAGGCTTCCTGAAGAAAGTGGAGAATATCCTACAGGAAAGAGGTAATTTTTTTTTTCTACTTCATAAAGCTAGAACCAGCTCTAATTGCAGTTTGTAGTATTAATTTTATCTCTGACATAGGATGGAGATTCACAACTATATGGGCTGTAGATAACTGGGCTCAAAACACTTGTCAAGAGAAGAAAAATTCATGTGCTCCTTTCCGTACCTGACTTCAAAAGTGCTCATCAGTAAAGCCTGCACTGAGAGTGTAAGTTTTTGTGAGTTTCTCAAGCATCACCTGTGAACACACTTTTGAACTTACCGCTTCTCCATGTCACTCCAGTCACTGGAAAGCCTTTCATTTTCTTTTTGCAGATGCTCATTTTTCACCTGCAGTCTTCTCAGGCAGTCCAGACAGTAACCAATCAGCTCCCTAATCGCCTCCGCTGGACTCGAAACTTTCTGTAGCTTCACAGATCCAAGTCTAAACTAGAACAAAAGGAAAGAATGAGTTGCTTCAGCGGTACTAGAAAGATTGCAAAACCTTGCTCCAATAAACTTGAATGCATATGTACTAAGCATAAGAAATATCTTACAATCGTCCAGTTCAAAGTGATACAACAAATATTGCAAGAAGAATTGTAGGATACGTGGAATAATATACACATTAATTATTTATGCAACCACAGGTTTTACAGAAAAGGCATTTTTGATGTGATATAGAACCGCAGGAACAGAAAACCTAACGGTATTGCTAACATGTTCTTGCTATCAGCCCAATGCTGGTACCCACAGCAGCAACACAACCATACAAACACTACTGATAAAACAAATGAACATTAATTACCTTTAATTTAAAGAAGCACCACAAATGCCTCTCTATCATGCTTGCATGTAGATGGATGAAAACTAGTGAGCAAATTTTCCTCTTCAGGGCACAGATAGCAAGTTCTTAATAATAAAAGGAGTCCTTCAATTAAAGAGATAGCCTTAATAATTCAATGAGATTAAAGGATAGGATCTATAACGAATAGCTGTATTTCTTCAGCAATGGGGATGTTATACAGGATATACAAGAGGTCAGAACATATTTGTTCTCTCTAGTCTGGCAGAAACAACAGAGAACTGTTATTTCTATTACGTTAAAGGAGAAATAGCTCAGCCATACATACAAAACAGTATCAGCGAAGCTGTAATTGTGCAAAGCTGGACGAAGATACAAAAACAGTCAACATGACACTTTGAGGCAACTGAAGAAGGATATCAAGGTTGCTTGATATCTGAAGAGAAGCAAACCAGAAATGAAGGACCTGACTTTGGTGCTCTGGAGTGGGTAGACGATGGGGAATCTGAACGACCTTAAGGTACACCTCTGCAGCTGACAGAGCCTACAGAAGCCATAGGGGGCTCTTCTGACACCTCTCCACATCTAGAAGTACCACCATTTGCCTGGCTTGACAAAACACTACTTGGGGGAGCAGATCCAAAGAAAAGCAGAGCGAGTTCATAGACACAATCCAGACTTTGACCAGCTTAAACTACAGCAGAAGCAGATCTTTTATGAAAGAGTCATCAAAACGTCTCAGCTTTGAAATGTCTCAGCTGCTGAAAAGTCGAGTCAGTAAGGGCTATGTGGAAAGAGAAGGGGTCCTTTCTCACATCTTGTAATTATTACGAGGATTGACATAACTGTTGTGGCATTTTCCTATAAGTAGAACTATTAGTAATATTTTCAACTTGAATACACAGCAGTAACATCAAAACAAAAAAAAAAAATAAAGTAAGTGGTACATGCTAGGGAAAAGTTCCGTCTGTGTTGTGGCACCTCATCTATTAAAATCAGAAATGCCACTTTATTCATTTTTTCTCCTCATTTTAGTTCATTTTTCTTGAGAGGACATGGAAAATAACTAAAGATAAGACATTTGTGAAAAAAATATATAACGTTTGTTAATGCTGTCTAAAAAGTTATGTTCACTACTACTACTACTACATATAAGGCTTTGCTGAAAAAGGCCTTGTAAAAGTTGCTCATAAAGACTTTAAAGGCATCATTAGAAACAAATAACAGTCCTTCAACTTAGATATTTTATCTGTGGAAGTCTGCAATAACATATGATACAATCATGAGCTTCCTCAGCAAGGTTAATATATCAGAAAATGCAGCCAACCCAAGGGTTTATTTTCAAATTAGCCACTGATCTTTCTTCCAAATTCACGTCTGCCTCTTAACATGTTGTTTTCCTTCAGCTTACGTAAATCTGATGGCTCTAGATAAAAAAGATGCATTTAATTTATTTTTGGAAATTAGATTACATTATCAGTAACTCACAGAGTGATGTGTATTCCCTGGATATCACACTTGCTGTTTGACAGCACTAACAAAGATGGACATTTGCGTAAAGGAAACTGGTTTTCATCACTTGCAAGCCACCACCATGCTATATGGATAAAGAATTCATGCCATACTTGAATACTAGCCACAGAGATAGAGAAGTACAGTAGCACAGATAAATAGCAACATGATCTTCTACTTACACTGTGAAGGAAATAGCAAGAAGGGTACATCCTTTTGTTTTAGGCTTTTAATATAATCAACTGCGATAAGGTACAGGTAAATATGTTTAATCAGGACAAATAAACATTGTCCAAATTACAGTTTACTCAGCACAAAAGAATAAAATATGAATAATCCTAAAACAGGTTAAAACACATTAACAATAGATTTCAGCTGAAAGCCTGGTTCCACTTACAATCAAAATGGTGCCAAACACACAGCAGACATTTCAAAAGCAACTGTAATGATAAACAAACACCAGTGCAGCCTCTTACTTAAACACATTACATAAACTGATACTGTTAGTGCAACGTGGAGTTTTGAAACGGCAAATACATCCTCATCTTCACAGACCTCTGCCACAAAAGGACTTCTGAAAATCTCTAAGAAAAAACAATGTCCTTTCTATAAAAGCTGATACATCAAAAGAAATCAAATCAGGCTCTTGGGCATGCTACCTTTTTTAATGAATTCTCAATAGAAATGCATGCCAGTCTGACAAGGCGCCGCAAGCCCACAGAGAGGAGGTGATGGACAGACTTGCCACACTGCTCCAGGGACACAAATGAATTTGGTTGGCCATCTTTCTAGGTGTTCACGTCAAAGTCCAACACAGTAACAGTCTTTAGCTTAGCCTTTAATTCAACCTTGATACAAAGCAATCGACTGTTACATACCTTCTTACCTTAAAGTTCATGGTACTGCTTTCTGTCCTTACACACTGTGATCTGTGGATGATTTCTAGGAAGCCCACAAAAGGTAAGCAAAGCAAGCCCATCACCAAGGGGCTCAAATGTATTAGGCAGGTGCTCATACATCAACTGAAGAAAAAAAAGTAAATCATAAGGCTGCTGCAAAACAAGTATTATTCTGTATCTTCCCCCCTCAGTCATCCTATCTTAACTTGGGAGAGTTACGGGAGTGAATTATCCAGGTCACACTGCAGCTGTCTCCAGCACCTCATCACAGAAAAACACGGGACATTTCGATACAGCCCTAATTAAGCCAAAAGTAATGTGATATTGGATATGTGGTTTTGTTTTGACTTCTTCACACAGAAAGTTACACAAAGTGCACCAAAAAGCCTTCTCAGGCTGCTTCTTCAGCATGAAATTGTTAGGACGAGCTATTACATCGCCTATTTAACAAACCAAACCGTTAGCGCTAACAATAGTAACACTGTTATCTGAGCAAATCACAACCGATTGGCCTTTTCCCCCCGCAAAGAGCCCAGTGCCGAGAGGCTGATAAGCCATAAAGGCAGGCAGATCCATTTCGTGTCATTTCCAAAGCATCCAGGCAAAGCACGAGCCATTTGTAAAACAGCATAAAGAAAATGAGATCTCAGGACAGAGCTCTGGAGTCCTGCCGGAATCCTGAACTGGAAAGTGAACTGGTAAAGGAGCAGATGCACAAAATAGCAAAATTTTAGATCCAGAGTTTCTGAATTTGGGACAGATATGTAATTTGCAGCACCGAATAAGACAGAGTTATATTAAAATTGAATGTTTGGGGGAAAAAAAACAATCACAAAAAATAAGGCGTTAGTTTTTCTGCATATTCCTTAGTTTTTGCTTGCAACTAAACCAAGATATAGTCCAGTTATTTGTCCTTCATTGCCAAAATCACAGTAGTGAAACCGGAAACAATCCCGGGAAGATTCAGTAGAAGTGATCAAAGATCAGGATACTATAAGAAAGGGTTATCTAGGTGGAATATCAAGATAAATAGATCTTGCTTACTGCATGAGTGAAAGCTCAACATGAACGCTTCACTAAGCTAATTTTACATATATCACACCTATAATTTGGATCATGTTTCCAAGATGAGCCTCATTTGGTAAATTCCTGCACGTTGCTGCTCTCTACATCAATTTATACTTCTTGTGATTCTTCCAGCTGCTGTAGCTCTCTAGCTTCGTACCATCTGCAGATGTAATTAATGTGCTTTCTACTTCCTCTTTCAGATCATTCAGGAAAACTCTGTGTAAAACGGTGAAGCACTGAACACTTCATTTGTACAGAGAATGAACAGATCTGCTAAAGGTCTCAGTGGACAACAGACTGATGGTGACTGATATACTGCTCCCCTTCAATATCTGTTTTATTGTTTGTTGGGATTTTTTTTTAAATAGTTTTTTAAAGATCCACTAAGATGAGTACAGAACCATTTAGAAAGTTGCTCTCCCTTAATCAGGAATCTCAGCGAGCACTGATTCATTAGACCAGTATTTTAAGCTTAGAAACAAAAACAAGAATGAGAAGCTTATGACAAAACTGTCATTTTGCCATCATCTCTCACCCTGCCCACTGTTTATCTTCTACCAGTGGAGAAAGAAGTGAGCTCAAGCACATGACAGAAAATATTTCTGAAGTAAACCGAAAAGCTTCTCAAGTAATTTTTCTTCTATCTATGACTGATGTGTACAGGAAGATGCTACATAGGAAAAAAAAAGTCATTAAAATATGAGTCAACACATTTTTTTTTAACAGAAAATTCTAAAACTACATAAAAATTACCTTATTCTATAGTGATGGTGGATTTCAATTTTGCATCTAAATACATATAGATGCTATATAATCTTTGCGTTGCTACATTCCATAGAAATGAGAGTTATCGTATCTAAGGCAATAAGAATAAAGGTTGTGCACTAAAAGGAGAAGCCATGTACACAGCAATGCTGCATGGTCTGTCTGCTGAGGCAGAATCTGAAGCTAGATACCAACAGTGAGCTAATTTCCAATAACAACAATTTTTCTTTATGACATACTAGTCTATAAGAAAAAAAAATCATGGTGGAAACTCTCACTGCATCT
Organism: Tetrax tetrax; assembly: GCA_009806455.1. Taxonomy (NCBI): domain Eukaryota; kingdom Metazoa; phylum Chordata; class Aves; order Otidiformes; family Otididae; genus Tetrax; species Tetrax tetrax. Next base: position 141,023 of record WHYT01017297.1, read on the forward strand.
GCATTGCTGGCCAAGATTTTTCTCTGTATTACTTAAGTATCCCGACAATCCTTTCTAACAGTATTTGTTATCCAAAATATATTTAAAGAATTCCATAATTCCACAAACTAGAAAAAAATATTTACTTAGACTGACAGATTTTGTCCTTTCTTGTCCTGGCAGGCTACAGCAGCTATACAGTGGTTCTCTCACTGTCTTCTCTTTATATTATATGCTTCAATCCTAATCTCTAATATTTTGCTTTTTCCTTCTCTACTTTGAAAATCGTTTAACAAATAATTTTTACAGAGAGTACACCTTCAGATACTTGAGTCTGATTTTGAAGTTAAAATATTCTTAGTGTGTGAACTAATTGATGAAGTTTTAATTGTATGAGTCAACCTACAGCCTGTAACAGAATCGCCTCTGAACTCACCTCACTCATCTTTCACTTTTCCTACACCTTCAGAGTAGGACCTAGAGATACTTGTGCTCTGGTTCTGATCATAGTATTTCAAACCATGTTAACAATCAGCTGGGGTAGCATAGTTAGTAACATCTACATCCTTGCAGACAGATGCTGTCTCCTGCACAATATTGTCCAAGCAAACATCCTTTCACCAGGGAAATATTAATGAAGAATTTGGGGGGGGGGGGAGGGGGGAATTCCGCAGCAGCCCACCAGCATGGAGCAGCTGTGCAGTCCCTCTCCGTCTTTATCAAGACCTGCAGTCTGCAACAGCAGATGTGACCCCTGCGCTGAAGCAGGAAAGCCCTGCAGACCCGTAGAACAACGGATCCTTTTGTCACTGCCCTGTCCTGAGCATCTCTCAATGCCTTTCCTACACCAGGAGTGAGCTCTGTTGGGAGGGATATTTCTACGATAGAGCTCAGTCTTACTAGAGCCTGGTCTTCCCATGCTACCTATTAATGCCAGTTCCATTGGGTCTTTGGAAACTAGGGAGGATGGAGGAGCAATCAGGGTGTTTTTAATTAATAAAAAATCCCATAGTCTGAAAACATATGTTTTTAATACTCTGAAAGCCATCTTAATACTCTCAAGAGCCAAACCAAAACAAATGTTTTACTCACTTATGTTTCAACACTTGTACAAATTTATACCTAGAAAATCTTGCTAGGACAAGATACCAAAAACTAAACTATTCTGAAGTCATCTACGGATGACCTTGCCTATAGCTGAAGTCAAAGATTAGCCATACCATACAGAACAACACTGAATGTTAGATTAACTCAAAAGTAAGATGTCCCTTACATGCTTGCACTACCGTAGGCAGTGTAAGACACAGCAGCTTTCTTTTCTCAGCTGAGAGCTGGAAATCTTACAAGACACACAGGCTGTGACTTCCAGAATCAGCCTTGCTACTGCGGGTTAACTACGAGCTACCTCTTCTACTCCACACACGCACAGTCTCTGAACTAAGATAGAATCAATACTTGGATAAAAATAAGTTTTCACTATGAAAATACCTATGAATTTAAAAGAGAAAAAATGCTAATGAAAATTCATGTACAGGGTTAAAGAATATGACCTACAAATGAATGACACTTAGTTGCCTATACAAAGAAAGTATTGTTACAAGCTTGAATCTGGAAAGTATTATACCATTTTTATTTCTTAAGTCAATCAGTGAGTGGTCTTGATTTTTTAAAGCTGTGCCACTATTATCTCCAGGGAAATCATTCAACAGTAACCATGACATCCCTGGGTGTGGTAATAAAAGGAGTACACTAGACTTGCACAATACAGTGATGACAATGTGAAAGCAGAAGTTGCTTTTGTAACAACAAACTCTAGGAAGCTAGAAAATACAAAGTACCATGGAAGCCAAGAAACCTTGCCAGTTACATCAGTCAGTATAAAAATATGATCACCAATTACAAAAATCAAGTTTAAGATAAAAATCCTGCCTTTCTCCACTTTTGCCTTCCCCTCCAGAAATGTTATTTATAAAAAAAAGTATTACTTCATCCTCAAAAAAAAGTATCTTCCTTCTTAACGAAGGCATTACATCTACTCTAGAGCAAAACAGTGACATAAGTGATTGCCATTTTTCCCAGGTTTTCATTACAGGCTGCATAAAACTTCCACATAAATTGCTGATATATTAGCTGCACATCAACCGATGAAATTCCTCCTGGTTTCACTATTTTGTATGGCAGGGGTTCCCAAATATTTTGGAGAATGCTTCGCTGTTTCCCACCCCCTCAAACCCACACATTCGTGGCACTGTGGCCCCCTTAACAACTGCAGTGCAAGGAGGCTGCTTCTCCACAGTAAACGAAGCAGAACTTGGGAACACACTTGGGAACACACATTCCTAGGATATTCTAGTTTTATATATGTCCAAGAACTAGTATGGCCACAGCACGTCCTTGGCCCATGCCTCACCAAACACTCCGCAGGCACATTGCAGGAGTTGGAGCATCCCAAGGACCACTCCCAAGACACAGTCTGCATGCAGCCACTCTCTTTTGGAGGCTGAGTGTTTTATCTTACGGACACAGAGTGTTCCCCACCAGCTGGCCTCTGTGCCTGGGAACATTCCCAGGAAATTGTAATTTACTGCTGCAGAGGCAACCACAGTAGTCCCTGGAATACTCCTCTCTCAGGTCTGCAGCAGAAGCCACTGTATTTTACTAGATTAAGAAGGACCGAAGCACACAGTAGAAGGAGGTCTCAGGTCTCCCTTTTGATGGAATCTCTGGATCCTGGGGAAAGAGGAAGAAATAAGGCTGAACAAGGCTTTGCCACTTACAAGTTATTCCATCCATCCCATCATCAAGCTGTACACTGTAGTGTGGGCCAGGCTGTAAGCAGATTCCTACCCCGAAAGCTCTTCATAGAGACATTGACTGGGAGGGACCTCTGGAGTTCTCCAGTTCAACCTCCTGCCCAAAGCAGGGCCAGCTCAGAGGTCAGACTATGTTGCTCAGGGCTTTATCCAGTTGGGTCTTGGAAATGTCCAAGCACTGAGACCACACAACCTCCCTGGACATCCTGTCCCAACATTTGACTGGCCTAATAGTGAAAAAACTTTTCCACTGTATCCCCAAAAAAGAAGAAAAAGGGAGCCATGTAGATAAGTAAGAGTAGCTGTGTAGGCGCCAGGAAGACCCCTACTCAGCAAGACACTAGTTATTTCTTTCATGAATGGCACTATATTTATAGGTCTTTCTTTACAGCCTTCGGAAAACTTCCTTGTTTAATCTTTACGCTCCTCAGAAACATCACGTTTCACCTATCTATACAAACAGCTACTTCTGTGATGCTTAATCCCACCCATGCTGAAATGGTCTTTAGCTACTGAATTTTGACAGCTGCGACACGGTCTGGTCAAGATCTACCCAAGCTATGACTCACTACACTAAAGTGCTCTGTAATCACTTTCCCAAACCTACTCTAAAAACTGTTGCTCATGAGAGTACTTCCCCCTCCAACCTTAAACCCATATATAGCAATGAGAATATTTCAAAAAAGATACATTTCAAAAAAGGCACGAACTGAAAAAAGTCACAGAGCATTTGCACTAAAGCAATCCTCATCTCTTAAGGCACTAAGCTACAGAAAGCTGCTAACAATTTTCCCCTAAGTTTTCTTGACCACTACACAACTGAATCCCTTAAAATCAGAAATACACTGAATAGTAAAAGGCATTGCAGTAGTAATACTCAGCACCTGTAATATTGGGTATTTCTTTCAATTCTTTCCCAGTGATAACCAATTATAATGTTCCACTTCACCAAGAAAATCTAAGCAATTGGGAGTAAAAAGGCCAAAGGCAAAACTTGAGAAAGATCAGGTGTACAACTTATTAGAATAATAAATATGCAACAGGCAACTCTACATCACAGTTCCACAAACAGTGATAACAGAGTCACGACTATGTAAAGAACAAAAAATTCAAGCGGTTCATTGAATGTGTGATGAAATTATTACTTTTCCATGCACAAACTGGTAGGTTTGCATTTTATGCATACATCTAAGTGCTTTATCTTCTTTTACGCTTCTCTTTTATCATTCCCTGCTATACTTCAGGCAATACCATCCATTCAACTCTCGCTAGCAGTCTGCCTCTGAAGTGAGTTTACAAAGACAACTGAAGCAGGACATCCTCAAAAGATCTTTTTTTTTTTTTTCATCTTTTTCCTCATTAATTCAATGGCTTCAGGATACTTTCCTACCTCACTGAGTAGCAAGCAGGTCTGTGAGCAATGGAACTACTGAAGCCTGGTTTCCTATGGTTATGACTCTTGTGCTGGATCCCCTCATGTCTAAGAAGGTGAGAAACCAGTCAAAGCTTTTCCCTTATGTAGGGCATTCATAACTTCTCTTTCCCATGAGGATTTGCTAGTGTCTAATAATACAGTTGATCTCATTCCACAGTTTTTTTTTCCAAAGCAGACATATGAATAGGGTCTCTCTTCTCCATCCAGCCACCTATTTCCATGAAACTAGTAGGAACCTGATATCTTTGAGACCTTTACTCCTGTCAAATCTGGTTGAAATTGGCCAGTAGTTTTAAAAGTTATTGAGGGAAAGGGGGAGGAGGTAAGAGACCAGCAGTCAGCAGAGGCACACAGTATGATCCCATAAGCTTTGTTTCTTTAGGAAGCAAGGAAAACACTTGCACATTTCAATATTTTAAAAACACCCCTAAATGAATTAGGAAATGAGCTCTACTTGGAGATCTAAACTTGTTTTCTTCCTTCTTTTTTATGTAACTTATACTATGGCAATAATACAATAGACTCTAGACATAACATCTGGATTTAGGTCTCAGGGCTTAAATACATGAACAGTTCACAACTATGCTAATTTAGATTTCAGAGGGAAAGCCTAATAGGATAGCTTAAATCAGAATGCATTTCCTACGGGCTAAGAACTAATATGGGCTATTACCATAAACCAACTGACACACAAATTTATCACATTGTGTTTGAGGCTTGAGTCTCCCAAAAGCATGAAGGGATGCTTGCCAAGGATTTTTAATTAAGTAGGCTGGCATTTTTGTCAAATATTCTGCATTTATGTTCAGGTTTCCAACTCAAAAATTATTTCATAGCAAAGCACATTTACAGAAAATCCTTGATGCAGAAGCATGAAAGTCTTTTTCTGAACAGTTAATGACAAAGTATACACATTAGGAACATGTAACAGAGTAAAACCCCACACAACCCTTTTGATAACCTCCAGAAAAGTTTTTACAAATGTTATGAAAGGTAGATCCAGGTAAGTGTGCTTTTAGCAAAAATCTCCAAAAGAAAAGCAAGGCTTGCAGGAGTGCTTGTGATATTACTGTCAGCAAAAGTTCCAAGGTAACAAAATATGAATGATTAATACTTCCAAGATTAAAAAAAAACACCACCGTGTTATGTGTTAGCTGCTGCATAATAGGAGTATTTTAAAACTACCTGTCAACTGATCGTATTCCTACATGTGAAACCCAGACTGTAACTTTCTTTAAAAGCTTTAATAAAACATAACTGAAATGTCTGCAGTAATAACTGTCAGATATGAAGACAACTTGTCTTGGGAGCTACTTCCCTTCGAACATTGACCTTTAGGTTTGGGAAGTAATGGAAACTATAAAGTGCTTCTTGAATACACCCTTGGAAAGAACGTGCCAAAATTCTGCAGTAATTTAAGTCTGACTCCCCTTGAATATGCTGTACTCTGACAGTTAACAGCTCAATGATTGCACACAATTTTTTTTTTGCTTGGAAAGTAAATGTATAACCACGTGAATAAGCATGAGATAATGCCTAGACCAAGGCAAAATATAAAAGTGTTCCCAACTAAGTACTACAAACAATTTTCCAGTGTGAGTAATAACACAGGATTCATTTAGAACAACCATTGACTGTTTTCAGGGTGGCGTTTTACCCTTTGTTTACAACATTCTTCAAGGCCATTGACAGCCACTTGCTAAAACTTAAGATCCAAACATTTGACTACTTAATAAAAACTTCATTGAATGGAGCTATTTTACTCCATTCAGGAAAACAAGGTTTTTTCCTCTACAGTAGTAAACTCACCTACTTGAGCTACGCCCCGCACATCTGTGCGTACTGTGCCCCACCCACAAACATGGAAATACTCAGTGCATCACAAGATATATGTAGTGAATATGACAAATACCCAGCAAAGCCAAAATTCCAAACAGTGTTAACTACATAGGAGGACATAAACAGTTCTATAAATTATCAAGATATAAATAGCATATTTCTTTCCATCCAAGAGGTTTTTTTTTTTAAAAAAAAAAGCCAAACTCCTATTTTCATGTAGAAAGAAAGAAGCATTGGTTCAGATTCAGGAATGCAATGGATATGAATTAAACTTTACTGATTTATATCTGTCTACATTTATATCCCTTTACTTATTGTTCAATTTCATTACCAGCAAGAGGATTCCTCCATTCACTTAAATTACTCCACAGATATGTGGAATGAGATCCTACATACAGAAGCTAAGATCTTCTATCCCTCCTCAGTGAACACCTCTTCTGCCTTCAATACAGTAATTTACATCACTGTAACTGCCTTCACAACATCCTTATTTTACGTAAGCTTTAAGAAAAAAAAAAAACCTTAAAAAATATTTTAAAAAATCAAGGAGTATTTATCTGTATTTCCTTGTAAAATAGACACACAGAACTTTGACAGCCAAAATTTGTTCTAGACTCCATCTCTATGGAGATAAAATGCCCTAGTAATATTAGGATATAAATTTTTACAGTTAACAGAGATTCTCTCTTTGTTGGGGCATTGTGGGGGTATGGCTTTTCCCCCCCTCCTTTTGTCACAATAATATTCTCACCAACAGTAAAGTGTTTGCAGCCACAGTGCCAGACAGTACTATCCTAACAAGGACCACCAAGGAAACCCAACTCTCGCATGAAATCATAATGCACACAAGACAGTTCAAGCTTGAACCATTTACACGTTCAGCAGCAGCAGCAGCACATCTTTAACCCCAGACAGAATGGACATCTATCATCCTGTGAGTGATTTTTCTCAACACGCCTGCAGGAACCATTGCGTGACTCCATTCAGGACTACAACTCGCAGCACAAAATTCCCAGCCTTCTACCCAATTTCTTTTGGATATATGCATCTAAACAGAGGGATATAATGAAACAGCAGCTGCAGATGACTTGGGAAGTTAAGGAATTAAGACACCATTACAAAAAGTCATTCTCTGTTATTGCTGTAGGCCAGTAGCAGTTCAACACCTACTACTTACATATACTAATGCCTGGGGAAAATACTGTATTTCATATTGTCCAGGCTTACAGAAGTTTTTGGTCTCCAAAGAGGATCTACGGCTTCACTACACCACATTTCAGGGTCAGTATTCAACTCTTTTTACTACATATACATTAGTTTGCTCCCTGCTCCTTAACGGAACAAATTAACACACAGAAAAAAAAGGACAGTTTATTTCTCAGAGGTTTCCCTACAGTCAGAACAAAAAGGAACTTACTACCATCTTGTTTATGTCCTGTGTATGCCCTGGGCATGAAATTAAGGTTTCCCTTCTCAAGTCTGGCACTACTCGGACTCGTTACAATAGAGGAGGACTTAAGACTAAGTACTATTGCTAAAAATACCATGTTACAGATTTTACCATGTAAGAATAACTAAAATATGATATTTTTACTCTATAGGTAAACGTCATTTCAGAGCACTGATTATCATAGATCATTTCTGACTGATCAAATGTCACTTCATACACTGACTGCTTCAAGGTTATTACTAAGTTGATATGTCAGATCCACTCATCAGCATCACAAACTTAACTCTGACAAATAATTCTTCCATATGGATTATTACCATGATAAAAGACATCAAAAGTTTTGCATTCAAGAAACTCATGCTAAATTGTAACTGGGATTGAATAAAAATTAACTTTTTTATTGAAAACTCAAATCAACAAATCTATGTCTATCTATATACACACATAGATACGCATATGAAGGCCAAAAAAAAATGCTATAAACAAGCTAATGCTTAAAATAGATGCAATTACAATATGTGTCTTTTCATAAAGGAAGATTTTATTGAGACAAAAAATTGGATTGGATTCAATTAGAAAATATTTTCCCTGAAATCTTATAAATTCTCAACAGCAAGAGAAATGTGGGTAACAGAAAAATGCTAGACTAAAGTGGTTGCTATCAACACAAACAAAACATTTACTTTTTCCACATAAATACTGTCTTTAAAAGCTGTCATTACAAAGTATTTAGTGAATTAACATTTTCTGGAACCAAGACAATCCTAGAAGGCAGGCGTTTATTTCACACAGTATTTTATAGAGCGCGACTGACTATTTCAAGGGACGATGTTTTACAACACATTACTATACAGCCTGTGAAAGCTACAGCTTTTTAATTCACTAGGATCTGAATCTCTGAATCAGTCCAGCACAGTTCTGCACCCTACTTGTTTCAGAGAACTGTTTCTATTTTTCAGATGAGTCAGTGAAACTGATTCCTTCATTATACTTGTAGCAAAAGATAAGGTGAACGTATTTTGTACCTGGACAGACACATCATCCCTGGGATGCTTACAAACCATCAGAAACAAATGCCAGTAGTAAAAGCAACCAAGCCAATTATCAAGGTTTCAACCCACAAGAGAGGCAACAAGTTTCAGGGACCTAGGGAAAAGAAGGAAGGCTCATTCATATTACAGTGTAATTAGAAAGCTCGAGCTTTGTGCCCTCAACCCCAGAGGCATGGTCAGACTCTGGAGAGCCCCAGATGCTTGTCAGACATTTCAAAGGCCAACAGCAGTATACTCTACTTATCACAGAAACGTGGGAAAGAACCAAAACATTTCATTTCACCTCCACCACAACGTCAGTAGAGGGAAACAGCATTTCTCAAGTCTGTTAATATTTCTGATTTTTATTTTCTTTATTTTCACAAGTCAGCAAAACAGTGCAAAAGAGAGAATCCACTGTTTTCTGAAATCCTTGAGTCGTAATAGTAGTAGTAGAAGAACTTAAACTTTCTTATGAATCAGAAATTAGTGTTTTGTTTGGTTTTTTTTTTTTTTAACATTCACATTCTCTTATTCCAGAATAGTAAAATGCTAAGACACATGGAATATAAGGAAGTGATTGGTGACAGCAAACAGCTCCACTAAGGGCAAATCATCAAATCACCACATCTGGTGGCCGTCTATGACGGGGTTACAGCATTGGTGGACAAGGGATGAGCAACTGATGTCATCTACCTGGATTTGTGCAATGCATCTGGCACTGTCTCACACAACATCCTTGTCTCTGAACCGGCAAGACATGGGTTTGATGGAGAGACCACTCGGTGGATAAGGAGTTGGCTGGACGGCCGCACTCAGAGAGTGGTGGTCAACAGCTCAATGTCCAGCTGGAGACCAGTGACGAGTGGTGTCCCTCAGGGGTCAGCCCTATGTAACTTCTTTGTCAGCGACATGGACAGTGGGATAGAGTGCACCCTCAGCAAGCTTGCTGACAACACCGAGCTGTGTGTTGTGGTTGACATGCTGGAGGGAAGGGATGTCATCCAGAAGGACCTTGACAGGCTGGAGAGGTGGGCCCATGCCAACCTCATGAAGTTCAACTAGGTCAAGTGGAAGGACCTGCACATGGTTTTGAACAATCCCAAGCACAAATACAGGCTGTGCGGAGAACGGATTGAGAGCAGTCCTGAAGAGAAGGACTTGGAGGCACTAGTGGAGGAGAAGCTCAACATTAGTCGGCAACGTATGCTTGCAGCCCAGAAAACCAACCATATCCTGGGCTGCATCAAGAGGAGTGTGGCCAGCAGGTCGAGGGAGGTGATTCTGCCCCTCTACTCTGCTCTGATGAGACCCCACCTGCAGTTCTGGAGCCCCCAACTTCATAAGGACGTGGACCTGCTGAAGTGAGTCCAAGGGACGGCCACAAAGATGATCAGAGGGCTGGAGCACCTCTCCTTTGAGGACAGGCTGAGAGAGCTGGGGCTGTTCAGCCTGGAGAAGAGAAGGCTCCAGGGAGACCTGATAGCAGCCTTTCTTTACCTAAAGGGGGCAGGACGGGGAAAGGAGGTGAGAAACTCTTTAGCAGGGCCTATTGGGAAGAAAAGGGGTAATGGTTTTAAAATAGAGAGAGGTCATTTCAGATTAGACATCAGGAAAAATTTTTTTACACTGAGGATGGTAGACCACTGACCCAGGTTGCCCAGAGAGGTGGTGGATGCCCCATCCCTGGAAACATTCAAGCCCAGGCTGGATGGGGCTCTGAGCAACCTGATCTGGTTGGAGATGTCCCTGCTCCTTGCCTGGGCATTGCAGTAGATAATAATTTAAAGGTCCCTTCCAAATCAAATTGTTCTATGATTCCAAATACTAGCAATGGTGTACCTTAAAGAAACTGCAATTGGGCCAACGTTGTTTAACATGAACAACAAAAGACTGTGCATACAGTAAGGTCGCAAACAAAGTAGAACTCAATGACCATATATATTTCAAGTAGCAACAAAGTGGAAAAGAACATACACAGCTGCAAATGCAAGCAATATCCAAAGATGGAGAGGCAATTTTTTCCCTCAAACCTCAAAACGTCTCTTAATATCACATGTTATCCATCAGTTATCAGCATTAAAAATCTGTTTGCTAATACGCTTAAAAAGATCTATGGAGCCAATGTGTCCATGAAGAATCACAGTACTACTGGGGACCCAACCATTTTTCAAAGCAGGATTCCGGTTTTGGTGACTTGGTGTTGTGTGTCCTGTCCAGGAAGCTGCAATGGAACTACTGACTCGAAGACATAGACAAGTGCCCAATCTCGAGGCCTCAGAGACAGAAGTAAAAAGCTTAATTTTACAATTTTTATTTAATTTTATACCAATATTTCACTGTCAAAGGGACTTTTGCTCAGTGAGACAATGGAACGCCCTGAGTTAAACAGGATCCGATATGTTCATGTATGTTCTTTTTTGACTAGGATAAAGCAAGTACTTACATGGTCTGAACTCTCCTCCAGCAAGCAGCTATTTCCAGGGTGCCAAATATAACTTCACTGAGGTTCTCAGCAGTCCGGTTCGCTGCATGGTCAGCTAAAGATCCGCAAAAAACTTACTGCCGCAACTAAAATCTAAATCTATTTCTAATTGAGGAAACAGCAAAGAAAAGATACAGCACTACTTCTGAAACTACCGAACTGATCACTAGAATTGCTCCCCATAAGAATAACACAATTGTTTTCTTCTGCATGTACATGTAAGACCCACAAAACTGCTCCTTTAGGCAAATCCAGTCTTATGCACAGAAAGCACATAGATATACATGAAAAAAAACTTTTTAAAAGAAGCCATATCACATTCTGAGACAGCTAGTTTAAACATGTAAGATGTGATTATTTATTCTGAGCTGTAAACTTAAAGAAGTAGGGCTTTCTAGCTCCGCGTAGCTAAACTGGAATGACTAGTAGTGTGAGATAACCCAGACTGCGAAAGATATAGTGTAAAGTGACTGTACCAGCCCACACAAACACAAGTGAGAGATGAACCAGAGCAGCAACTGGAATGGCTCTTCACTGCCAAAACCCAAAGTAGAAGTACCCATTTAAAAAAAAAAAAAAAAAAAAAAAAAAAAAAAAAAAAAAAA